>JARKIC010000805.1:0-191350 GCA_029378375.1 Mycena olivaceomarginata | reverse complement strand
AACGGCTAGATTCCGACGAACCTACACGCTACTCAACATGAGCGCAATATTAATTTATTAATTCAAGTTTGAAATACTCACAGGGACGCCAATGCCTCGTACGATACGGCAGTATTTCCGATGCCCAGCGCCTGTCCGAGACGACAACGTCGTTGACCTGCGAGACATCGATTAGAATTAGAGATACCCATCCGGACAGACCCGCGCACGTGCGCGCGGACGCCTGAGAACCGAGTGCATCGCAGATTTCGTCGCAGTCCCGGATGTTTTCACCCGATTGACGTTGGCGTTCGGCCTCGATGGTGAGCTGGTTTAAACAATGCATTATTCTTCGAATCTCAATATGGGCCTGTGATGCCCACTCACCAAGGCAGACTTCTCGATTCCCCTTACGTCCTTTGCGCACTGGTGTATTTTCTTCCAAATATCGCACATTCCCTTCACATATTCGACACAATCCCTTCCAGCTTGTAAAGTCATGATGTTTTTCCATCAATTGGACTCGAATTGTCGACGCTGACATTGTAACCCTGTCGTGTTCTCAGCCAGCGGATTTGAGGGCAGTTGAAATGGGGGCTGAACTTACTCGGAAAGTCGACGCGCCCGATCTGTCAACTCCACATGGTCTCTGGTGCAGGCTAACTTTGCGCCCTCCAAAAGTTCCTTGCAGGCGTCAATCGCATGGTTTACTCCGTCGAACTTTGTTTGGGCCATTGTCCAAGGGTATGCCGGCAATTAAAAAACTGCACTGGGGCCGATGTTTTTTTTCGCAGCTCGATGGGTGGACTAACTAACTAACGTAATACCCCATATAGTAACTTATCACGTGTTTTAGTTGCCGGCGGACAGCGGGGGCGTCATTTAATGTTTGGAAGACATTGGTCGCTTTTTGCAACTTTGCGGGGCAGTTTTGATTGGTATCTCCTTGTAATGACTACTTCTAAACCAGAATCATTTTTTCCACCTACACTTTGCAGGGTGCAACGAACTTGCGGACAAACTTGAAGCCTGCCACGATTGCTCGAATTCGGCCGCCGTGTTCGAGGCATAGAGTGTAGAGGCCCGTAAACTCTCGGAACTCAACGAAGGTATGCTCAAAAGTGATTTCTCCCCCTAAGAAGGTGGGGGTCAAATTTTTTTTTTCCGGCCTGACGGCCGGACTAACTAACCGGCCCTTAGTTGCCGGTTTAGACACCGGCATACCCTTGCCATTGTCCATTGGCAATATGGGCGAGCAGCAATACTGGGAGCAGTGCAAATAGAATGTATTGGTTCCCGGGCAGCACAGAGAGTGAGGCCAAAACCTTAGAGACGAAGATGGATGTTGCGTCGCACATACTTTCGAGTTCAGAGTCTAGATCGACACATTACAATCCTTTCCTCGTCCGTTTTGTTCATACACTCATACACCTCTGCCCCGCCCCACACAATCAAAGATCCAGCTCCATGAGCGCCGTAACCAGCTGCTCCGCGACCGCATCCGGCTCCTGCCTCGCCATCTCAAGAATGCTCAACAGTTTCTTAATCCCAATCTGCAGCCTGCTCGACGGGTCGTCCCTCGACTTCCGGTCGAACCCGGCGTCGCGCAGCATGCGCACCGCGTCACGGCGGTCCTCGTCCTGGGGGAAGAGGTCGACTTCCCGGATGACGACCTCGAGTGCAGAGAGGGAGGTAACTGGCGGGATGCGCAGGACGGAGTTGAAGTCCGCGAAGCCGAGGTCCGTAAGGATGGGCCGGTTGGAGGTGGTGGCGATTACGAGCAGGCGGCGGTCCTGACGAGGAACAAGCATAATGGGCTACACGATGACCTGGGGGTAGGGTTGCGGAACGAACCTTCGGTGGCCGCTTCCCAATAAGTACCAACAGCGCTTGCAGCGCCGGTTTCGAGAACCGTGCACCAATCGACGACCAGTCTACACGCCAACCTATTATCAGCACTAATTCACCGGTTTAAGGATGGGGACCACAAACCAATCAACCGTTCGATATTATCCACCACTACAACGCTTAGCGGACTCTTATAGCTGTCCGCAAACACCTTCGTGATGGCTGAGATCTTCTGCTGCTCGCCCGTGTCGACCATGTTGTCTGGTGTGATGAGTTTGATGAAGGGGAACTGCGAGGCCTGTGCGATCGCTGCCGCCAGCGCGGTCTTGCCTGACCCAGGTGGGCCGTGCAGGAGGACGTTGACTACCGATGTGCGTTTGGAGGACCGTACCTGCTCGACGATGAGCGTGCCGGAACGTAGGAGCTCCTGGAGAGAGGGGGGAAGAAAAGGTCAGTGGGTTCCTGGGTAAAAAAGTGGGTGAGCGTACATCGACGACCCTGTCATAATGGATGATCCCGTTTTGGATGACCGACTGCAGTTCCTCCTCAGAAACACCGAATGCGCGGTGCACCTCCTCGAGGGCATTTAAGAAGTCGGCCCGGTTGACCCGCAGGTTCTCCACGTCGTCGCGATACCCGCAATCGTCCCAACCTATTAATTATAATGATCAGTCGTTTGAAAGAATAAAGTGCGGCGAACACTCCCACCTTAACATGCCGATCAAACGCAAAACTCGTCGCGCTCTTAATCAGACCGTTGAGCTCAGTGTCGGAAAAGTTCTTCGTCTTCGCTGACAGCTCCTCTAGATCCACGTCCTCGTCCATCACACGGTTCGTGCGCATCTTGGCCGTGTGGATGTTGAGGATCTGGTGCCAGCCGTTCTCGTCGGGGAGCGAAATCTCCATGGATACTACGTCGCACATACTTCCGAGTTCGAAGTAGTTGGGTGGGGGCTGGTGATGGGGAAAGAACTCAACGGTGATCAGTCCGACATATGGTTCTCGTCCGCTGTGAAGGTTCCTGGCGCAACGGTCGACTCCGGGCGAGTCCTATATTCCATCTTGTTCCAATTAATTAGCTGGGATAGCAACTTTCACAGGCGGCACGGACTTCACTCTATACATATGTACTTTACACAACCGCACGAGCGAGCGAGACTGCGCCTGACCCGCGGCCTGACAGAAACCCGACACAACACCGCTTCTGAATTCCAAATCTCGATACATTGCATGACATTACATTGGCTTGAATGGAATGGGATCTGACGCTCTCCCCAGTCCCCGCCAAGCCCACATGTGCATCCACCCGGCGATCGTTCCGCTTTGGCACGGCATCCGCCCGCCTCCCCAACCTCCCGCCCCCTCGCAACCTCTGCCTCCGTCTGCCCTTCCACAACCGCGCCCGCCCTCTCCCCCTTTCCCCCGGGAGTGCGCCGAAGCCTTCGGCGCGCCGCAGCTGTGGCCCACCGTCACATCTCTCACCCTCATTCTCCCCCTCCCCAACCGCTCCACCCCCCCTCCCGCCGCCATTCTCGCCCCCCGGCGCGCTTCGACGCTTTCAGCACGCGGTACCGCCGCACCGTGTTGTCCCGCGCCACGACCATTGCGTCCTCCCGGGCCGCGGCCATCGGAGGACTGCAAGGCGGAGTGCACGAGGGGGAGCATGTCTGTTTCACTTCGTCTGAAAGCACGGAAAGGAAGCGAAAAAAGGGTAATCGGCATTTGTTCACCCAGCATACCCCGCACTCGGAACGGGGATGCGCAAAAAAGAAACGGAAAGCCCACGCTGTGGCGGAGGGATTTGCCCGGCCTGTAGGTTCCTGTTTTGGGTCGGTGATCCGGGTAGCGGTCGAACGAACGATGGGGAAGGAATGTAGAAAAAGGTCCCGGGCTTTAGAGTGAGAAAGTGGTGAAAAACCAGAGTAAAAATATGCGAAAATGTCGTGTGAAGAGTGTGAGGTCGTGCGATGCGAATTCGGGGGGTACTGGTGGCTAAACTGCCCACTGGCAACTTTCCTAGAGGATGGGGCGAAGGGACACCGAATCCCTTCTGGGCGAGGGCCCTGCACTGGTTGCGTGAATCGTGGTTTGTGGTCAAAAGGTGATGATTTGGCATTATTTACAGTACAAACAAATAATGTAATGTAAAATAGGGGCATACTATTGTAAAGTCGGAACCAACATGCAGATGGATTTCCACACGTCGGCCAAACGACCCCTCCACAACGCACTTGTTAAAATGCGCCAACGTCTCCCCCGGGCGGATCTGTGTATCCACCGCACCGTCAATCTTCCCCCGCGCCGTCGAATCTTCCATCCCCCGCGCTGGCAATATTCACTGTGTTCAGACCCTCCCTGCACAGAGGCTTGGTTCAGGTACCTATGCAGACCTCTACAGATCACTCTGTGTAGGTGGCTGGACAGGCTCTGTGTAGCTCTGTATAGCTCTGGGCAGGTCAGTGTATGTCAGTGCATGTCAGCATAGGTCAGTGTAGGTCGTCGTAGGTCTGTGTAGTCATCTCCACAGGATTAAGATACTGTAACAACAACCGCTGTAGATGTTGAGTTGGCAAGAGAAACTCTAGTCTGGTGCAGCTCTGCGGATGTACCTACCCTCATTACACTGACATATACAGACTCTGTGTAGTTGTCTACACTTTGGCTACACCCAGCTACCTGGACACTGTGTGTAGTCGTCTAAACGGGATCTGTGTGGCCGACTAAACACGTCTACGCATATCTAAACTCAACTACCCAAACTGTGTTTAGGCCACCCTTGAACGTAGTGATTCCCCTGCTTCCCCTTCTTCTGCCTGTCCCCTTCCTCCCTGTCTCCGTTTTCTCTGCGCAGTTTGCGCTTGCCGCATAATTTGGCGCGCACCTGCGCGGCGTTCATCGTGTGCACAAAGGCCTTCGGGAGCGGCTCGGAAAAGAGGGCATCGCCGCCACTGCCAGGGCGGGTGGGTGGGAGGTCACTGCACATGGCGAGAGAAGGAGCAGTTAGACAGGTGAGGGAGAGAGGAAGGAGGAATCCTTTTTGAGCGCTCTGCTCGCGGATGGCCCGTTTCGGGCATAGCAAAGATGTTTGTTTGGTTCGGGAGGCGATGGCGTGCTGTGCGATTTGATTTCGGCAACCCGGCATGCTGGGCACAACCACAAGATATGACTAGTAGTGTGCATCTTGAAATGTTTCAGACCATAGTACAGATACAAGAATATCTGGGCCCAGATCACAGGGGCAGAGCACATGTTGGCTCTGTAGAAAGTCCCTGGCCTCGTAATGAGTGCACATCCATAGACTGAGCCCAGGACTGAGAAACCAGAGCACATTGCAGACTAAATTATATCTGTTGCCGGAGACCCACAGTAATGCCTCCGGGATGCGGGGTCAAGGTTCAATAGCTTTCTATCAAAAAGGCAGTCAAACTTGCAGAAGAAAGGCCAGCCTGTGAGTGGTGCAAAACTGTCAGAATCATTCAGGGGCCAGTGTGGATTACAAACAAATATGAGCATGCCCTCCATATCACTTTTCCAGCTCTCTACAAGGCCCTTGTCATATCTTTCGGCCTCAGCAACGTATACTACCCACAGGTTTGCGGCAGGGCCATCCTCGTTCAGCTCATTAACTACTTAGATGTTTTCACTGATATTTCAGCAGATGAAAACAGGCCATACCTCTGGCTTGGACGTTCCTATGAAGATCTGAAAATGTGTGGAAGGCGCTATACCTCAGTCTCCCACTATGTGGGATCAAAAGACTGAGGGCAAGGACGAGTGCATAGGGTTTATATGTAGTTTCTACTAGGTCCGATGATATGTATCATACATCTGTCAATCTGTATCAAGGGCCGTAGGCTGGGGCGTTGAAACACTGACTATGGGGCTAGCGGTGAAATAACCACAACACAAACCTTGTAAATGAATATGCGGTTCGATAATGCAACTACAACAACTCAAACACTATAGTCCTCGTGCAATTTTGGGGTTCCAATCCAGTATACTGTAGTATTTCGTTCAATTCGTATGGTCACGCATCACACGGCCAAAAATCTACGAACATTTTCGTAAGTCACCCAGTCACAGAGGCGATTTTGGGCTTGGCTGAGCTAGCCGAGCTTAGCCGAGCGTTGCTGGCGGATCAAATTCCCTA
This sequence comes from Mycena olivaceomarginata, assembly GCA_029378375.1. Taxonomy (NCBI): domain Eukaryota; kingdom Fungi; phylum Basidiomycota; class Agaricomycetes; order Agaricales; family Mycenaceae; genus Mycena; species Mycena olivaceomarginata. The sequence goes on along the minus strand of JARKIC010000805.1, from coordinate 185,373 downwards.
AGGGGGACCGGTTACGAAAGGGTCAATTTGTACAATGGTGTCACACCCCAAACTGCCTTACGAATTGAACGAAATACAACAGTAGATTGTGGCAATTTGAACTTTAGTTCTCTTTTGAGAAGCATGACTTTACAGGTCTACAAGTTGTATAGATAAAACTTGCTCGAATCCATTCTAGGCGCAATCGCGATAGACAGACGAGATTTTATGTTCAACAGTTTTGAATGATGTGGGTCTAGGTTTGGAGATAGTACTCTGATGCGTAGCACAAGTGATTATTTATGAATCCCAATTCCAATAGTATCTGCAATTGCTAATCCTTGTGAGATTACAACCAATTGTCAAGTCCGATCCATTTCCTTATATTCCATGTGTCCGTTCCGTTTATCCAATATGTACACGCATCGTTTATAAAGATCCAAATCCAACACAGATATTATTCAAACAGGGAAAACAAACGAAACTTGGTATAGCTTCTGGGTGTCTCCGAATGAATGCCTACTCTACCAGTTAAGCGTGAAGTCTAGTAACTTCGCGTCCAGCAGGTGGGGTGAGATTCACTGGTGTTCTTCCCATAACCATCCACTTAAGTACGTTACAGGATTCTAAATATAAATGAGACTGATACAAACAAGCAATAGGGTTCAGGGTATATGACTAGTGGTATAGCAGCTAGCCGATGAACTCCTGTCAGATATCAAGCAATTAGTAAAATTGAGAGAGATTTATAAGAAACATCAACGAGCCGAGCTTAATGATGAGTCAAGATGTACATCGCTTAGAACGATCGTGATGGGATATTGTTGATATGTCAACTTTTTAGCCGACCTCCTCATCAGCACTCCGTTACCCTCCTTGGTAACCATCCGCTCAAATGGTTCCGCCTTGAACCGCTTAAGTGATTTGTCTGAAAACCGCGATAGCCGTCGCCTCCCAGTACCTGAGTATGGTTTCTTAGTCAATTGGTAGATCAACCAAGACCAGCCTTTCCTTGGCAGTTCTGGAGACGTCAGATGATGCTCAACAATGATCCCTCTGGTTCAGAAGGATGTTCCCTCGTAATACACCCTTAGTCAGGGATTTGAAGTAGCCCCAATCCGTTTCCAGGATGGTAAGGCACTTTCCGTGATTGCTCCATTAGTGACTTCCCACTTCAACCCTTTACCAGGATTGTTGTCCGGCGCCTTTCTAATGGTTCGAGACACATTATATCCCTTTTAGCTAACTGCTCAGGCCAGCAATAGCCCTCGTGAGATGACGTCGTAATGTAATGAAGTACATTATAGTGTGTTGCAACTCGAGCAGATTTGAATAAATGCCCGGGTGCCCCAATACCAGGTCTGTCAGCGTACCCGATAAATTTAGGTCCTGACACCCTCACTCGACCCAGGCCGTAGTCCCATAGACAGACTGAACTTTGAGTGCTTGTCATGTGGTAAAGCCTTTGTAAAAATGTCTGCTACCATGTCCTCTGTTGGATACCATAGTACCACACATTCCCCTTGTCGAACCAAGTCATCCCGAACGAAGTGGTACTTCTGTTGAATGTGCTGAGTTTGTGCACGATATTGGGGATCCTGGGAAAGGATAATTGCAGCACGGTTATCGCACCGCAACTTGGTTGGATTTTTCTGGGGCTGTCCAAGCTCCTCGAAGAAGGATCTCAACCATGCCAAGTGCTGCCCAGCATTTGCAAGCCCAATGTACTCGCTTTCGGTTGACGACAGGGCAACCATGGACTGTCTACGGCTTGACCAGCCAATAGCTCCTCGACTTGCAATGAAGACATAACCAGAAGTTGAGCGAGATGTGTCTCTATCACCATTCCAGTCTGAGTCACTGTAGCCATAGAATGTCATGTCCATGCCAAGGTCAGCTCCATCAAAGTGGAGTGCCCAATCTCGTGTGCCTTTGAGGTAACAAAGAAGCCGTTTGGCAGCAGCCCAGTGATTCCTTTTTGGATTTGCACTGAATCAACCAAGCATTCCCACAGTATGTGCAATATCTGGTCGTGTACCGAGCATGACATATATGGCAGATCCAACAACACTCTGGTATGCAAAAACTGGTTCTCCCTCAACAAGTGCCATGTGAGACACAGTCTCATTGTCATCGGCATTGTCATTACTGAGATGGGCACCTGTAGCCATTGGAGTGAACACAGGCTTGCAGTCTGTCATGCCAAAACGAGCAAGGACTTTGTCAATGTATTGACATTGGTTAAGTGCAATTGTGTGTTTCTTGCGATCACAAACTAGTTCAATCCCAAGCAGATATTTAGCTGGGCCCAGATCCCGCATTTTGAAACTGGATGAAAGTAATCCTTTTACTCGCTGGGAGAACTCCTTGGATGTAGCAGCTATGAGGAGATCATCAACATAAACTACAACAAAGCATGTCTGTTTGCCTTCTTTGTAAACGTAGAGACATGTCTCTGAATTGAGTTGGTGAAAACCAAGCTTAAGGAGTTTTGAGTCAAAGGTACGGTTCCAGGTCCAACCTGCTTGTTTCAGACCATATAGTGATCGTTTCAATCACCAGCAGTGACCTTCAGGAATCTCAACACAATTTGGAGGAGTCATGTAGATTTCCTCCTCAAGCTCACCATTGAGATAAGCAGTGAAGACATCCATTTGGTCGAGCTCCAGATTGTACTTTGCAGCAAGAGCACAAATAATGTGCACAGATTCCAAATTGGCAGTGGGAGCAAAAACTTCTTTGTAGTCAATGCCTTCTTTCTGGGTGTCTCCCCTAGCAACAATACGGACTGTGTATCGTACTATCTTGCCTGTTTCGTCAGTCTTGACCTTTGGCACAACCTTGGATTTAATTGGCTTTACACCCTCAGGAATGGGAACAACATCGTAGACATCATTCTCCTGGAAACCAGCTAGTGATGCTCTCACTGCTGCTGCTGCCAACACCCCTCTACCTGGAGCTGCTCCTCTTGCAGGCATAGCACTCAAAGGCACCCCTGCAGAGCGAAGCAGTCATGCCTTGGGGATTATCAATGAATTCCTTTCAGTCGAACTGCAAATGGAATATGTTGATGAACCAAATGCAGGGTATCTGTGGGCAAAGCTTCGTGGGTGCTTTGAAGAGGACAATCGGGCTGATACTGCCATGGGCATTCTCACTAATCTCTTTACCACTAAACTGGTGGTAGAGAATGAGCCAGAACTCATTGATCGCACAAAGATTGAAACTCATATAGGTATTATCAAGGGACACTTTGACCGCCTTGAACGGTTGAAATACCCTTTAAAGCTTTCTCTCTAGACCTGCAGCCCCTCATCCTGCTCAGCACTCTACCAGAGGATAGCTATTGGACAGGAATCAGAGGAAACATTGTCTCTTCTCTTGGCACAGGGATGACTTGGGATAAAGTCCACTCTCGTCTCCTCACCATTGGGAAGTGCCCAGAGGATACAGATGATGAATCTGCTCTGGCTGTTAAATCACAGAGTTCCAATAAGACAAAGTCATCTACCAGCAGCGACAAGTTCTGTGTCATTCATGGCCAGAACAAATCCCACACCTCGGATGAGTGCCATCAGTTGAAGGTCCTGGTCAAGGATTTAAAGAAGGGGAACAAACCCAACTCTGGGAAGCAGGACAGAAAGCGTGGTGCCAGGGCTAATGCCTCAACAGCCACCAAATCTGATTCTGATGATGAGGATGACAAAATCTGTAAATGCGCAGAAGGCGCGTAACCTCAGTCTCCCGCTTTGTGGGATGAAAGACTTTATATTAAGTACCTGTAAATGCGCGGAAGGCACGTTAACTATAGGTATGTAAGTAAGGTAGACGAACTAGATACATAGATCACTCACCCTCAGTCTCCCGCTTTGTGGGATGAAAGACTGAGGGTGTGGAATGTGGATAGTCCGGTATATATACTATATAAAGGTGTCGTACCAGATGACTGATAAGAATCTTGACAGCACGGGCCGGAGGCCAGGGCACACCGGAGAATTCATTTCTTGACACCCCCACTCGACCCAGGCTGTAGTCCCATACACAAACAGAACTTGGAGTGCTTTTCATGAGGAAGAGCTTTTGTAAAAATGTCTGCCACCATATCTTTGGTTGGATACCAGAGAATTACACATTCTCCATGTCAAATAAGATCATCTCGCACAAAGTGGTACTTGTGCTGAATATGTTGAGTGCGTGCACGGAACTGTGGATCCTGAGACAAAATGATTGCAGCTCTGTTGTCACATCGCAACTCGGTTGGACCAGGCTGTGGCTGTCCAAGCTCTTCAAAGAAGGATCGCAGCCAGGCCAGGTGCTGTCCAGCATTTGCTAGTCCAATGTACTCGCTCTCTGTTGATGATAAGGCGACCATTGACTGTCTGCGACTTGACCAACCAATGGCTCCTCGGCTTGCTATAAAAACATAGCCTGAGGTTGAACGAGAGGTGTCTCGGTCTCCATTCCAGTTGGCATCACTGTATCCAAGGAAGTTCATGTCCATGCCAATGTCAGCTCCGTCGAAGTGCAAGGCCCAATCTCGAGTGCCTTTGAGATAGCGAAGGAGGCGCTTCACAGCAGCCCAGTGATGTCTTTTGGGATTTGCACTGAAGCGTCCAAGAACTCCGACAGTGTGTGCAATATCTGGTCGGGTTCCCAGCATTGCATACATAGATGATCCAACCACGCTTTGGTAGGAGACAATGGGACCCCCTTCAACTAAAGCTATCTGATGAATAGTCTCGTCATCATCAGGGTTAGTAGCACTGAGGTCAGTGCCTGTGGCCATTGGGGTGAACACTGGTTTGCAATCAGTCATGCCATAGCGCACAAGGACCTTGTCAATATATTGACACTGGCTGAGAGCAATTGAGTGTTTCTTTCAGTCACGAACAATCTCAATTCCAAGTAGATATTTGGCTGGACCAAGATCTCGCATTTTGAAGCAGGATGCAAGTAACCCTTTGACTTTGTGGGAGAACTCTTTGGATGTGGCTGCAATTAGCAGATCATCCACATAGACTACCACAAAGCATGTCTGTTTGCCTTCCTTGTAGACATAGAGACATGTTTCGGAATTGAGTCGGTGGAAACCAAGCTTCAAGAGTTTTGTATCTAGAGTTCAATTCCAAGTTCTCCCTGCCTGCTTGAGTCCATATAAAGCCCGTTTCAAGCGCCAGCAATGACTGTCTGGAATATCAACACACTCTGGGGGCATCATGTAGATTTCCTCCTCAAGTTCACCATTGAGATAAGCTGTGGAGACATCCATCTGGTCAAGCTCCAGATTGTGCTTTGCTGCAAGTGCACAAATTATGCGAACAGACTCCAGATTGGCTGTGGGAGCAAGAACCTCCTTGTAGTCAATGCCTTCTTTCTGAGTATCACCTCAAGCGACAATGCGAATTTTGTACCAGGCTGGAAGACCTTTTTCATCTTGTTTGAGCTTGGGCACAACTTTGGATCGAATAGGTTTGACATCCTTAGGTATGGGAACAACATCATAGACATTACTCTCCTGGAGGCTGGCAAGCTCTTCATTAAGTCCTGCCATCCATTGATCAGCATTTGTGCTTTTCATAGCCTGTTCCCAGCTGGGTGAATCAATAGGATCATGTGTGGCAAAAGCTTCAGCTATGACCTCATCAAGAGTTGCTAGAAGAAGGGCCTCTTCAATATCAACCTGAGGGTCTGTATCTGCGAAAGGAGGAGCTGTCTCATAGGCATTCCTGCGAGCTGCAGTCTCTGCTGCACACTGAGCTTGAGATTGGGATTGCTTTCCCTGTGCAACTTGCTCATAAACTGCATTAGGATGTTTGGCCGGTACTCGATCACGAGTTGATCTTCGGGAGGGTTCAACTCTTACACCTGCAACTTTTCGAAGTGGTGGAGTGTCCCTCTCGGAAGGATGTCCAATGGATGGATCATTGGCTGGGGGTTCAGCCTGAGGTAAACTGCCCCCTGTTGGAGTCACAGGAATTTGAGGTTCCCCCACTGAACCTGGAATTGGTTGTGAAGGAATTTCCTCATCATCATCATCAAAATATGGAGAATCCCGCTGTAGTAGACTTTGTGATACTTCCTCAAGCTGTTTTCTAGATGTGACAACTGGTTCCAGTTGAGGCTGTATTCCAGTGAAGGGCTCATCCTCATCAAATCTGACATGTCTCGAGGTTATAATTTCACCGTAAGTTCCGTCTTTGTTGATTATCAGCAGATCATATGCTTTGCTGTTCTCATGATAGCCAACAAATACACAGTGGTTTGCTTTGTCTCCAAACTTTTGTTTGTGACACTTTTCCTTTGGAATAAGTGGGTATGCCCGACATCCAAATCGGTGCATGTGATGAATGTTCACCGGCCGATCAAAGAGTTTCTCGTGTGGGATACGGAAATTCTGTGCGGAGGCAGGAGTCCTATTAATGGTGTAGGCAGCAGCACACAGGGCCAAGGGCCAGAATTTTCGTGGCAGTCTAGAATCAATCAACATAGTGGTCGCCCGAGTAACAAGAGTTTGTTGCATTCGTTCAGCAACTCCATCCTGTTCAGGTATATACGGTGCTGTGACCTCATGGATGATTCCCAGTCTTTTGAATTCTGCCTCCATTTGCTTTGATGTATACTCGCTACTACTATCTGTACGGAAAAAGCGAGTCCATCCTGCACCAAATTCCCAGTTTGCAATAGTGGCACGGAAGTGCTGTTCCATGTGGATGTGCCATACTTTTAGCTGGAAGTATATCTCAGATTTCTTTTTGGCGAACAACAACCAGACATGTGATCCCCAGTGATCGACTACTACAGCCCAATATTGTATGCCACCAGGACCTGTCGGTGTCACTGGACCGCCAACATCAGAGGAGACAATGTCCAGAGGTCCCCGAGCCTTAGTCTGGCTTTTGGAAAATGGTAGTTTCTTCACCCTCCCCAAGAGACAAGCTTCACAGAATTTTGGCTGTCCTGTCAAGGAGGTGATACCGCCAAGTTGACCCTTGCTCACAGAGTTCTGGAGTAGCTGGTAATTTGTGTGCCCAGAAATTCTGTGCAGATGGTTGATATCCATCGCAAAAAGAGCATGTGGATCCTGGCTCAAGGGAGTGCAAGTCATGTGGTATAGACCTTTTTGTTGTGTTGCCTTGACAATGTGCTGTCCTTTTGAGCTTTTGACAATACATTTGTCTCCCTCAAAAGTGCACTTGTGACCAGCTTTTGCTAATTGCTGCACAGATACGAGTGTAATTCCAAAGGAAGGAACATGTAACGCACACTTGAGTTCAAGCTTATTTAGTCCATGTCTTGTCTTACAGGAGAACCAAATAGTTCCAATTCCAATTGCATCACACTGTGTATCGTTTCCCAGGCGAACCTTCCTAGGAGGATTGAGAGTCTGGTATGTACCAGTTTCAAACCAGTCAAGGTGCAGAGTCATAACCCTAGATGCTCTGGAATCAATTACTATTACCCATTTCGGTTGGCCTGAGTCACTCGACAAATAAGCAGAAAAGGCAGAGTAAGATTTTACAGATACAGAGGCTATAGCTAATTTGGCATCCACCTCAGAGCCGTCAGAGTCAGAGTCAAAAGCAGCAGAGGCATTTGCCTTTGAACCACATTTCCTATCTGGCTTCTTTGACTTGGACTTACTCCCTTTCTTGGAGTCCTGAGACAAGTTCTTCAAGTTACGACACTCATCAGATGAGTGTGTCGCATTCTGCCCATAATGAAGACAATACTTGGAAGCTGATGATTTCGCTTTGCTGGAACTCTGTGCTGCCATAGCTGTATCGGTATCTTTTTCCCTGCAGCAACTATGCGACCACGGACTTTTTCCAGAGTCATAGCAGAACCAAGGGAAGAAACAATGTTCCCACAGATCCCAGTCCAGTAGCTATCCTGTGGAAGAGTGCTGAGCAGAATAAGAGGCTGGAGTTCTGCAGGGAAGGGATATTTCAACCGTGTCAAGCGCTCAAAATAACTCTTCACAAGAGCAACATGTGCTTCAAGTTTTTTCTTCTCAATAAGCTCCGGATTGCCCTCAACCACCAGCTTGGTGGCAAAGAGATCTGAGAAAATGCCCATTGCTGTATCAGCGCGGTCCTCCTCCTCGAAGCGCACTCGAAGTTTAGCCCAGAGAACTCCAGCATTAGTTTCATCCAAGTATTCCAGCTTGAGTTCAGCAGAGAGATATTTCTCAAAACTCCTAGAGCACGACTGTTGCGCTCTGCTGGAGTGTCCTTGAATGCCACACCAGTAGGAGGGGTAGAACCAGGCAAGGGTGTGTTAGCAGCAGCATTGGCCAGAGCATCTGCAGCAGTGACAGCCTGAATGACAGATTCTAGTAGTGTGAACAAGCCTGCTTGGCGTAGTTCAATCTGAGTGGTGACACGAAAGATAGGCCAGTCATCTGGGCCTGAGAGTGCGGTGAAGTCCGCTGAAACAGTGCACTTCTTATATGACTAGAAATAGCTAATTGATAGGTATTGCGAACAAACACCCAAAACAACCACCCACAACCAATCTACCTCCAAAGATCTAAGTGCTTCTCTTTGTGAGTTCGGGTCCGGGCCGTAGTATGCGACCAGCAGGTTTGAACAAACACAAGTTTGATTTATAGGCTTCCAACAACACACTTAGGGATGTTCCGGGGGTGTGTTTATATGGGGTGGATACAAGATGGCTGGACCGCTAGGTCGAGAACACCAGGGCAGAGTATGTAGGTTTGTGAAAATACTCGCTAAGGGCAATCCCAAAGACTACTGAGGCTAACAACAAATGGACTTCAATCATCAAACGGCAAGACTCTCCTTGACCGCCGACCTATTCCTTAACCAAGAACAGGAACCTTTCCGCTTTTATCAGCACTAGTTCACTACAAGCATCCAGCTAGCGACCCAACACACTACGACAGAGCTTCCGTCTATATCGGGGTGAAGGCGAAGTAACTGACAAGTTATAGCCAAACTGGAGGTGGGGGCACCTAGTCCGTCTTCTACTTTATAGGGCTCGAGGCAACACACAATCCACCTAGCAAGCGATCCAACACACTACAGCAGAGCTTCCGTCTTGTCAGGGTGAAGGCAAAGTCACTAGCGCAAACTGCAGCTGGGTCTCAAAGAGAACACCCTAGTTCGTCTTTATCTTAGCGGGGCTCAAGTCAACACACAATCACCTAGCAAGCGATCCAACACACTACAACAGAGCTTCCGTCTTGTTGGGGTGAAGGCAAAGTCACTAGCGCAACTGCAGCTGGGTCTCGAAGAGAACACCCTTATTTTATATGTGGAGGTCTGCTAGAACCAACAAAGGTCTGCTAGAACCAACAACACGAAATCCTCAACTTAATCACTCCATGTTCCAGAGCCAACAGTTATCAATTCCAATAAAGACTACTATCAGTGAAGCGCATTACAAACTTCACTAGCAACCTGAGACTACCTCCACTAGTGTCGCACAAAACTGGGGTGTAATCTCTATTAGAGACCACCTGCACCAGCTTCATACTCGACCAGGGAGTGCTAATCTGAGGTGCTAGTCGCTCCTGTGCTCCCTTTATACTACTAGGTTCCAAATACATGTGAAAAGCGAGCTGAATAATACAATAATAAGCAATATGAGGTGATCCAAGATGAACAGCCAATAAGATGACTGCCATTTCGTTTTAGAGCCATCCTGTGACATGCTAGGTCAGCCTCGCTGACGAGCTAGCAGCCTATTTGTGGGTATATTGCAGATCCTGGGCACATCATCTATAGCCAAGGATCGCACCTAGTCACCTGGGTTTACAGCTAGTGTTCTAGGTCATCTTTCTGTGTCAGAATGCCGCATTCTAGACGACCCAGTACTACAGCTGGTGTTCTGGGTCATCTCTCTGTGTCAGAGTGGCGATCCATCGCATTCTAGACAACCTGGGGTTGCAACCAACATCATAGGTCATCCCTGTTTGTCAGAGCGTCGATCCATCGCATCTAGACAACCTGGGGTTGCAACCAACACCATAGGTCAGCTCTATGTGTCAGAGCGTCGATGATCGCCTGTAGCTCCGCACCAATAGCCTTCCTGCTATTCCACTCGAGCTAGCTGCCTGTATTAGGCCCTAGCTGTTGTTTCGCATCTGTCATGTGTCCATAGCATCGTATCTTTACGGTCCTAGCTGGTCCTAGCCGGATCTCTCCGCCTGGCACTGCCTTTGGCCCTTATCTAGAGATTAGATAGTACAGCCTAGACCTGTGCTGAGCGAACTAGCTCAAAACACTGTCTCCTAGCTATACATCCATCGTCGATTCCAGTCCACTAGACTATCGCTAGCTCCCTAGCACATCATCTCTCAACTACTAGAGTCTCCTAGGTCTCGTCTCAATGAATGTTTAGGCTGTGGTTTAACCCCTGGTGGTTTGTACACTCGACTAGCAGCTAGCACGTCACACTAGTGCAGTCTCGTGCTACAGTCAGCAGTTAGGGCTCGCTCTGACTCTCCTTTATATCACCTAACAAGTGGTCTGTGTACTAGCTAGCTTGCTAGTAACAACAGAAGTGCTAGCTGCTTCCCGTTGTATAAATACTGGTCATAGGAATCGCAAAATTAGCACTAGATGTGGTGCATTTATGTTATGCCGTTTCACCGCAACATCGGTTGTTGACATTGTGTGAGATGTCCGAGATGATATCGGATCGGGTTGAGTGGAATGATGCGAGGCAGTGCTCGGGATGCTTCTAGCTCCGAGGGAGCGAGCGATGAGTCTTGATTCTGAGGTCTGTCCTAGAGAAGCAAGGCTCTGGGGCCCATAACCTGACAAAATCTGTAAATGCGTGGAAGGTGCGTTAACCTCATTCTACCGCTTTGTGGGATGAAAGACTTTATATTAAGTACCTGTAAATGTGCGGAAGGCGTGTTAACTACAGGTATGTAAGTAAGGTAGACGAACTAGATACATAGATCACTCACCCTCAGTCTCCCGCTTTGTGGGATGAAAGACTGAGGGTGTGGAACGTGGATAGTCCGGTATATATACTATATAAAGGTGTCATACCAGATGACTGATAAGAATCTTGACAGCACAGGCCGGAGGCCGGGGCGTGCCGGAGAATTCATTTCTTGACAGAGGACAGTGCCAACCTAGCTACACCTTCTGTATCTCACAAACCCTATACTGCTACATCCGCTTATATCTCACGTGACTCAGCTGGTGTGATAACAGTGGTAATTGACTCTGGAGCATCTACCACAATGACACCACAGATAGATTGGTTTGAAACTGGAACTTACCAGGTTTTGGATCTGCCAAGGAGAGTATGCCTGGGCAATAATACATTCTGTGATGTGGTTGGAATTGGCATTATTTGTCTGTCTTGCAAGACAAAGTGTGGAATGACTGACCTCTCATTGCAAGCCTTGCCCATTCCCTCATTCGGGATAACCCTCTTATTTGTTCATTCATGAAATCACTGCACCATATACACCTGAAAAAAATGGTATGGCAGAACACATGAATCAGACCCTGGTGACTTGAGCCACAACTATGCTGATTGATTCTCGAAAATTCTGGACTTTTGCTCTCCTTGTAGCTGCGTATACCATCAATCGCACTCCTACCTCTGCACAAAATTATCGCATTCCACACGAGATCCTCTATGACCGCCCAGTGAACATACACCATCTGCATTGTTTTGGATGTAGGGCATATCTCTGTGGGAAAGAAGTGTCGGCTGTGTGAAAGGATGTCGGCTGTGTGTGACAGATGTCAGCTGTGTGGCAGATGTCAGCTGTGTGACAGATGTCGGCTGTGTGAGGATGCCGGCTGTGTGATAAATGCGAGGCAGTGCTCGCAGTTCTTCTAGCTCTGATGAGCGAGCGGTGAGTCTTCTCTTGTAAGGCATGTCTCAGAATGACAGCGCTCGGTGGCCCATAACCTATCAAGATCTGAAAATGTGTGGAAGGCGCTATACCTCAGTCTCCCACTATGTGGGATCAAAAGACTGTATTAAATACCTGAAAATGCACGGAAGGTGCTATACTACAAAATAAGTAAATAAAGGTATGAGAAGTAAGTAATGGACTCACCCTCAGTCTCCCACTATGTGGGATCAAAAGACTGAGGGCCAGGACAAGTGCATAGGGTTTATATGTAGTTTCTACTAGGTCTGATGATATGTATCATACATCTGTCAATCTGTATCAAGGGCCGTAGGCCGGGGTGTACCTGATAATTTTAGGTCCTGACAGTTCCCCTCTTCACTTTCGTGGTACATGATTCACAAGAACGAATGTCGACTAGGAGTGGTGGGCACAGAAAGAAGCTCATGACAGCAATGAGCCGCATCGACAGATCAATTCTATGCGGTTCGCACATCGGGCCAATGAGCCAGAGTGAAGTTGAACAAGAATTGTCTCTTGGACTAGCTGAATGGCTGACGCTGTATCTGATCCTGAATTTGCACCCAATTTTGAGCCCCACTCCTTCAAATGATCTCTTTCCTCTGCCTTTCCGGCCCCCCACCTTCCCAAATTTGAATTTTGCCCCATTTCTTGCACCGGCTCGCATTTTAGTTGCCTTGAGTGCACAGCATGTTACTCGTAAGTTGAATGTCCCGTTCACGCATTTTCCCATCCCTGACCGTATTGCCTGTTTTACCCACCAAGATTCCACCAGATTCCGTCCAATGGCTGGAAGAGTTACACAGGTTGCTCTCCGCAGAACACAACGCAAAACATGCGCTCTGAGTAGGAAATGCAGTCTACATAAGCACATCCAAGTCTAGGATCCGCACAAACCTCGAGCGAAGAATTATGGTTGATCTTTCCAGCCGAGCAAACTCTCATAATTACACAGAACAAATCATTACAGACACATAGGGAGAGGAGAGAGCAAGCAAAAGGAAAAATAGCACAGGAGGACAAGTCCACGAAAGTACTGGGGTTTTTCATTCAAATCGACAGGGGGTGTGACGCGTGACTCGATTTACCAGTTCGACATTTCGACAGCAGCCGAATTTTCGCGTGACACCCCCCCAAAAATTTCGACATTCTCACGAAAATTTTCGTCTTTTTGCAGCTTTCAGGCAGTTTTGAGGCCTGCGTGACGGCTTGGAGGTTCGACAGAGGCTCGGGTGACGCGTGACCGCGACGAAAATTTGTCCTCGACAGGGGGTGCGTGACGCGTGACTGTCAATTTGAATGAAAAACCTCAGTATCGCGAAGTGGGTTTTGAGAAGAGAAAATGATGAACAGGCCCTAATTATAAAACACAGCCTTCATGTGCATGTCTCGTTAAGCGCTCAACACCTCTCCTTCCTCCCACCACCGCCCATGGATTCCGACTCCCAGTTCGAGCCTGGATTCACCAGTGAATCCGTCTTCGGCGAGCATGGCCCACCCCCAGACCGGTGTGTGCTCTAAGCCTCGCTCGCTGGCGGAGTCTTATCACGTGCATCGCAGATACACCGGCACCTTTTTTCCCAGGGCAAAGCATTTCGTCGTTGCCGGCGGGAACTTCAGCAGGATTATGAATATTAGCCAGGCAGCTCCCAGTGATCCTCCTGGTAGACTCGAAACATATTGCCTCTGCAAGGCAACTCATCCCGGTTGGATAGATTTTCGGGTAATTCCTCTCGGAGACCTCGATTTGCGTCATGAAATAATCCTGAAGGCTGGGTCCGTTGCGGCCCATCGTCGGCGAGGACGGGTCTCTGCGCGGCGGATGTACTCTGTGCATCTCCACGGTTCCCGGTCAGGCATGACGGCGGCAGTGTACCAAGGAGATGGTGCTGAAGAGGTGCTTGCAACTTTTGAGCTTTTTCGCGGTTGACTTCATTTTCTACCTTCGCAGCAATGGCGGGAGGAGATTTCACGGTATTCAGAGCTTCGGTCAGGAAATTGCTGTATTGTGCTTGGTGAAATTGATAGACCCTGTTTCAGCCATCCGAATCTTTTCCAACTCTACGGTATAGCGAGCGCGGGAGGTATACATGCTGCGGTTTTCCACAACGGTTACCATTCCGCCTTCTCAACCCGTCGGATCACTAACGTTTAGGTGATTGGTTAGATTTAATACCGCCCACAGAACTAGTCGAGAAATATCGGAACTCACATTTCTCGACGGTGTTCTTCTGGGCGTGTGTGGTACGTCCGCTACTTCACTTCCTACAACCAACATAATGAAGTTCCCGCACAGGACCGAGAATTCCTGGTAATATCCATTATCTTGCTACGCGTCTGTCGGCTCAGTCTTGGCAGGACGTCAACCAGTATGTATCCTCCTTTTCCGGAAGAGATCTGGTAAACCGATTGCTTCGGAGACTTATTTATATCTTACTCCTGGGCTTAGTACTGGTCTGAGTACGTGGTGTGGATACGACCTTCAACGGGCCAGCTCTGCCTTGACCTCATGTCCCCCGAACTCAAGTATCTCCCGCTTACACCCGTGCAACTCGGATGCCGGGCTCCTGGCACTTCGCTTCTGAAACTACCCGAGGACTCGCACATAATTGTTTCAATTTCACTCCAAGATTATCACAGCATCTGTTACTGGCATCTGTACCAGTCGCACCGCTCCTTGGTTTCCACAAATGTACCGGTGAAACTGGGGTCCATCCGCCATTGGTCCGGCCTGGCATATGACAACTCCTTCGAAATTGCATTTATACCCGATTGTGGGGTTTGCGATGTCGGATGGTCGACGAGGGACCCGATTATCAAGAAATTGTGGAATCCGTATGTTCAATCCTACTTCCTTGGCGTATTTTCACGATTCCTCACAGGATAGAAGACAACAAAGAAGGGACCTCGATTCTGGAGAATGGTTGGATTCGGTGCGCGTTTCCCCCGACTTATCTCTTTTTAATCAAGATCACAAACAACTGCAGTGTAAACTCTGCCAACGTCGTCGTTGAATACCGCCGTCGAATATACTCCGATAATTTCTGCTCAAGGGGTTGGCTAGCACAAGCCAACCATATTTTCAACTCCCTTGATATAACGTCCAACTTCGAGAAATATGGTGAGTTTCAGCTTCATGGAAACTGGTGATTTCTCGTGATCATTTCCGCAGTCTTCGTGTCCGGCATCGGGTACCGGCTGCAGCTGTTGGACCCGATAGAGAATTTACCTCCAGGATATCTCTTTCTATGTCCCTTGGCCAAGCTTGAAACAGAGGTCCCGGCCTGTTTTGCAATTCCTGACTGCCCCGCATATTGGTCCCTCGACCCATCTGGGGCCGAACGTTTGAACGTGGAAGAAGCAAAAAATCACGGATTTACGGATATTAAGCTCCGAATGCATCATTGGAGAACAACCTGGGACAGTAGTGTCTACGCTGGAATCCGCCAGTTCCACCAAGCCAAAGGGTTCTACCCCCACGGCCAGGAGGTCGCCATAGCGTTGGAGGTTCCGCTTCTCCAAGTGTCGTGCGAGCAGAATGATCTATTTGCAAATTGTAAGCTCGGAATCAGTGTTACTGTCAATTCATCTGACGACCTGACAGTGCACGAAAATGACATAGACAAAGATTACTCTTATTCAGACGGAGTCTCCGCTAATGAAGACTTTTCCGGGTCGGGAGGCGAGCAACATGGTGCGCTACCTAAATTCTGGGAATTTCCTATTTCTTACGTGAGGTACAGAGTCGACCAGCGCCGTTCTTGAAGACGACCAAGATGCGGAGATATTCGGCAACGCGATGGAAGAAGATTCCGCTGTTGAGGATATTCAAGATCTGGAGATTGATTTGGAATTCTCCACTGCGATGGAGCAAGACGAGAGTCCTAAACACGAGGATGTCCATCCGCTTAATGAAGGTGCACATGAAGTTTATGGTGGATGCGGTCTGTGGACCGAGAGTCTATGTTCATGTATCTCTAATCATATTTTCAGTATCAGGTGTCTGCCACTATGGCAGTCTCGACGAAGCGGAAATGTTTGTACCCTCCCGGAGCTGGAATCTCGTTATGTCTGTGCAGTTGGCACTCTTTCTTATCCTCAATGCATTCTCGTTGTATGTTTCCTTGAGGTAAATATGAATATATCCATTTCCGAGTCAATGCAAATACCAACCATCATAGTCTGTCTAATAAGTTCAACTGATTGTGGTCTGTAGCGAGTAGAATTCTACGTGCTGTACAGGGCAGACTACAACTCGACCCGAAACCCGACACGCTCACGCTGGTCGTCACTGTTTCCGAATCCCGAATCCTCCATCGCATTGCATTGCACCGGTTGGCTTCAATGGAATCCAAAGATGAGAACGAGCCCGACGGTCTCCCCTGTCACCGCACGTCGGCTCAGCGCTGGCTCGCTTTGGCACGGCATGCGCCCGCCTCCCCATGGACAGCCCCTCCCCTCCCCTCCCCAACCGCCCTGCCCGCACGCTCGCCCCCTCCCGGAAGCGCGCCGCATCGGGACCCACCGTCATACCTCTCACCCTTCCCTTACTCATCCCCCTCCCCCTCCCCCTCCCCAACCGCCCCACCGCTTCTCTCGCCGCCATCCCCGCTCCCCGCTGCGCACCTCGACGCCTTCAGCGCACGATACCGCTGCACTGCGTCCTCCCGCGCGGCGGCCGTCGCGAGCTGTTGCGCCGGCGACAATATGGACGCTTTCGTGCTCTTGCCGCCGGCCTTCCCCGCGGGTGCATTGGCGGAAGATTTCTCGCACGCGAACGACGAGAGCTCGGGCGGCGCCTGCGCGATGTCGTTGAGGCGGCGCACTGGAGGAGGTGCGTGCGAACTCTTTCGGGCGGGAGGCGTGTTTATCTATAGGGGGTGGGGCAGGTTTCGGATCCGCATCCGCCGCGGAGGAGGATTTGGGAGTAGATTTTGAGTGCGCATTATTGGATTTGGAGTTTGTTGTGGGAGCGGATTTGGATAATGGGGAGGACTCGGAGGGAGCAACGCCCTTCTTGTGCTGCGCGCGGACGGCGGCGAGGGAGGACTGCACGGCGGAGCGCACGAGGGGGCGCATGTCCGTTTCGATTCGTCTGAGAGCACGGAAAGGAAGCAAAAAAAAGGCAGCATACCCCGCACTCGGAACGAGGATGCGTAAAGGAAAGGGGCAGCCCACGCACTTGTTGAAATGCACCGTCTCGCTCGGGCGGATCTGCGTATCCCTCGTGCCGTCAATCTTCCCCCGCTTGCCCTAAGCCCTTCTTCTGCCCGTCCCCTTCGCGCAGCTTGCGCTTGGCGCGGAATTCGGTGCGCACCTGCGCGGCATTCATCGTGCGCGCGAAGGCCTTCGGGAGCAGCTCGTAGGAGAGGGCACCGCCGCCAGGGCGGGTGGGTGCGAGGTCACGGCCCCTGGCGAGAGAAGGAGCGGCTAGGCAGGTGTGTGAGGGAGGGAGGAAGGAGGAATACTTTTTTGAGCACTCTGCTCGCGGATGGCCTGCTTCGCGCGTTTGTGCGGCATGGCGAAAAGATGAAGACGTTTGTTTGGTTCGGGAAGCGATGGCGTGCTGTGTGATTTGATTACGGCCAGTCGGCATGTTGAGTTGTGGGCACCACTACGGGGTATGAGATCTTTCCGTCACTCTTCTGTTTCATCGATGCATTTAACACTTTTCGAGAGATCCTGAAACACTAAGTTGACTTGAACAAGCATTGACCATGTGCAAGGCAACGAGATACTGTGCAATTTCGTTCAATTCGGCACGGGTTGTGACCCGTGACCCAAAATACCGATTCGGCACTTTGGCAACCAACCAAGTTTGGCGTGACACCTCCAAAAATTCGGCATTCAAGACGGAAATTTTCGAAAATTCTGCCTTTTTTGCACCTCCAAGGGAGATTTGGCCCGAATGTCACGCATTTTACATTCGGCACTGGGTGCCGTGACCCGTGACCGAAACCAAAATTCATCGCGGCACAGGGGGTGCGTGACGCGTGACCGCCGAATTGAACGAAATTGCACAGTACGCAGTAAGATCAATGACGATAAGACCATTCAATGAGCGACATGCCGGGGGAGCGCGAGCATGGGTGCGGGGAAGCAAAGGAGTAGGCGTGGTCGGAGTCGTAGTCGTTCTAACCGTTTGCTAGCACGAACAGCGCCAGTGTCGCGGTGGTCGGTGTCACCAGCAATCCACCCAAGTCGCCGCAATTCAGCCGTCGAGTTCACCATCAACAAGACCAGCACATATTGTAACCCAGATGAGGTTCCGGGGCCGCACGACCGAGTGCCGGACGAGGAAATTCGAGTTGTAGGCGGGAGGCGGAAGAGGGACGTCATGAGGTTTCCCAAAAAGGAAGTCGTGGATGGCGGAGGTCGAGCCGAAGTTGAAGAGAGAGAGAGAGTAAGGGCGGAGGCGGGGCAGGAGGCGTTGAGGGAGGCGAGTCGACTGAACTTAATTGGAATCAGCGCACCAGCGGAAGTTGAGCAAAGAAAATGAATGTAAAAAATGAGAACTTGTCAGTATCATAGAGGCTCAAAACGCAGAAACTCCAAAGGAAGAAGGAAGGGAGATAGAGGTGCGATGGCGACACTGGATGTGAGACAAAGGGAACGAACGGAGGAAATAGAAGGAATGAAATCGATACAAGGAGGGTGATGGTGTGGGAAGAGAAAGACGACGCACCACTCTTCATCTCCACTCGTATGGCGACCCGTACGCGTACAGCGGACGCAGGGGGATGGGGCCCTGCGCGAGGGTGCTGTGCACCGAGGCGCTGCTGGACGAATAGGGTGTATTCGTGTATGGTGTCGAAGTCGGGTTGTAAGCATTTGACGGGGAGGAGGAGGCAGCAGAGGTGTATGCGTGGTCGGAGGAGATACTGAGGTAGCTGGTTAAACTCGCATTGTAATTTGACTGAGACGCGCTGGATCCGCTGTAATTTGAATTCCCCGACGGCCCCGCATAGCTCGCGCATCACCAAAAACTCTTCAAAGAGATGCCTCGTATTAATGAGGATGTGTCACCGATGAAAAGCTTCTCACGAAAGCTCACCCTGGCTGACATAGAGTGGGGCAAGCGACATATTATGAAGCACCTGTCGACAGCCTCAGGCATTGACCAGTTTTCCTATGAGGATATAATGGAAATTTCGAATGAGAACTTACATGTACTGCTGCAAGCCATCATTGACAAGAAGATTTTCCCTTCGAAGTGGCTCGTAGCCCTTGTAGCAGGGATTCTCAAAGGGAGGAAGGACCCAACGATGCCAGAGAGTTATCGCCTGGTTGTGCTGGAGTGCTGTCTCTTGAAATTCTTAACACTGCTCATTGATCGGCGCGTGAAGGAGTACACATTGGAAGCTAAACTGATTCCCGAGACTCAGAATGGGTTCATGGCGACATACCGCACAAACAACAACCCTTTCCTCTGCGTGTAATTTCTGATAGGGCTGCTGCCGAGGGGAAGGTCATGTACGTGGCAGTTGTTGACTTGAAGAACGCTTTTCCCGCGGTCAACCGAAATGTCTTGTTTTTGATGTTGAATTCCATGGGGGTGGCTGGCGACATGATTGACTTGATTATGCTTCTGTATGATAAGTTGGAATACATGGTTCGAGTCAACAAGGAGCTATCACAAAGTTTCTTTTCCTTTCTCGGAGTTCTGACTGGGGACTCTGGATCGCCAGAATTTTGGAACCTGTTTCTAGCAAGCTTCAGGCTGTATCCGCTGCCAGGCGATGTGACAGTAAACGGAAAAGCAGTCCCGAAGCTGGAACATGCAGATGACTTGATGATAATGTCAAACTCAGGACACAGCTTCAGGCGAAGTTGAATGGAACAGGGAACCACATGGGGAATATTGGGTGCGAGATACAGACCATCAAATTTTTGTGAGGTGCAATGGGGATTAAACCGAGCACTCCACAAGAATTCTATCTCGATGGGAAACTCTTGAAGGAAGCATCAGTATTCCAATATGTTGGTATATGGCACGACCTAAACTCCAAAGACATGTATGCAGAACATCATCGCATTTATCTAGAGAAAGCGGAGAGGATGGCCAACAGGTGCTTAGCTGTAAATCGAATGGTGGGCAGTCTCTCAGTGGGATGCTCTTACTCTCTATATGGCCCGAGTTGATCCATACCTGACTTCGGCGGCAGATATTTGTCCAGATGTGGTCAAGGTTCGGCGTACCGAATGGGAAACGATTCAAAATCATTACATTCGGCGAATGCTAGGCCTTACTGGGTGGAGTGTCATTGCAGTTCTCTTTTCAGAAACTGGCCTTGAACCGATCTCATACTGTCGAGTTTTCTTGCTGTTGAAATACTTACGGCACTTGGCTGGACTTGGAGAGGAACAGCTGGTCAAAAATGGACTACTTGACTCCTTGAATTTGGCTCACCAACTGAAAATAGAGAGTTTGTGCAAAAGCTGCATGGGCTGCATGCGGCTTTTGTGCATTGTGCAAAGCCGCATGCGGCACCATGCGGCTTTTGTTTTCCTATCAATGATGTATTTGATCCTTGTGTAGATGCCATAGAGTGCTTTGGAAGCTGTCGGTTATTGATCCGGCATCAGACGGGTGGAGCAAGTGTGGGAAATGGCCTTTTTTTTTGGCAGCATCACGGCCATAGCCGCACAGCGGCTGTGGAGAAGCCAAATAATGACGTCAAAATGATGCACATCATGGTTGGTAAGTGGTTCAATATACGGTATAGCACCTAATTCAGTAGTATTTCATCAAAATGAATATATATACACTCATAAAACCCTTGATTTATCATGCAGCTTTGCACAATGCACAAAAGCCGCATGCGGCCCATGCGGCTTTTGCACGAACTCTCTAATGTCATGGGTAAATGACGTACTTCTGGTCCTGTCACAACTTCCAATCCCTGTTTACTGGGGTATCAACTCAGACTCTGTTATTGCAGTAAAGATGATAGATGACCTACTACTCAGAGTAAAGAACTCAATGGAGTCCATGATACACACAGAGTTGAATGCATATTTGTGAACCCGTGACTTGCTGCCCGATCGCGTGGTGATGGTTGACGGAAAATGGGAGCACAAAGTGATGGCATTCCGGTTGTACTTGCGGGTTCGAAATAACAAGCACTGGCTTGCTTTGACCCACACTGTTCTCTCGGGTCACGTGCTCACCATGGAGCGGATGCGATGGGCTGAAAGGTATAAGCCGGAAGTGCCGAGGAAATGGCGCTTTTGTCATTTCTGCAACGACCACTTGGAAGACACGATACATGTGTTGTTTGTGTGCAACCACCAGCCTCTTGTGGCAATCAGGGAAGAATTCTTCCGCCAATTGTTTACCACTCACCCCGAGCTCCGTGGAGTCTACTCCGACCCTGGATTGTTCTTCAAGGATCTACTGGTCAAGGATAAAATCATCAGGCTCCTTGGGAAATTAGCCTACAACACTCTCTAGGTGTTCTACAGGGAGCCCATGCTGGAAATTAACCCAGCACTATATGCCCCCCATAAGCAGTCTAACACTTACAGTGGTGACGAAAAGTTCTGCACGCGATCGTTCTGGCCCGTGATGGCATCAAATCACCTCAAATAAAATTGTACAACAAAATGTGAGTGATTTCGAGTGTTTACACACCATTTTATCCATACCTACTCTGTACTGTTGTCTCGTAATAAAATAAACAGTGCTTTTCTGAAAAATCGAGTCTGTGGATTTGAGAGAAATCAAAAATGGTATATGCCATCTGAAACTACTTGTAAATGCGATCCTATCCATATGTTAGTTGACCCAAATTGATAGGGATTTGAGTTCGGAATATCCATTGCAAGCTGGTCGTTTTCAGTGTTTTTGTGCCATTTTGAGCAAATTTCAGTGAAAATGACCAACTTGCGACAGAGATGCTGAACCCAAATCCCTATCAATTTGGGTCAACCAACATATGGATAGGGTCGCATTTACAAGTAGTTTGAGATAGCATATACCCTTTTTGATATCTCTCAAATCCACAGACTTGATTTTTCGGAAAACCACTGTTGATTTGATTATGAGATGATGGTACAGAGTAGGTATGAATAAAATGGTGCATAAACACTCGAAATCACTCACATTTTGTTGTACAATTGTATTTGAGGTGATTTGATGCCATCATGGGCCAGAACGATCGCGTGCAGAACTTTTCGTCGCCACTGTAACTGTTCAGCAATTCTCTTTTTATTTTTTCTTCTGTTATTTCTTTTCCTTTTCTTAGGTAGACCTGCATGCATGCTCAAAGGGACTGTTGAGTTGACCGTTGTCACGATCAAGAGGTGACCGAGATCTGGATCTTGGCTACCATCAAAGTTACGTGAGCTGTCCTATGTGACAGCGGCACATCAACGGCTGATGTGCGGCTGGTTTGGGTGCGGAGTGCGACCGGAATTTGGGAGACATTAAATCGCAAGCTGTTCTCATTGCTCTACAATATTCAAGATGAATAGGTTCGAGCTCAGGATGAGTTAGACTCCGAGTATCAGCAAGACTGCTATTTACGCAAGAAATAATTGAAGCATTTTGGGCATTGGACCTCCCTTGTCCCTTCTCTGGCTTCTCCCCTTTCAAGATGTTTTCCGTTGGTGTGGACGGATGGACGCGACGCGTCGCGTGGTGAATCACAAGAAAGAGCCTCTGCGCGTGTATTATGTACCGGTGGTGTATGTACAGGATCAATTTTCCATACTGATTAGATTTGACGGAATTACGCGCGCTGCCAGCACTGGGCAGCAACTGGTGCGCAGCGGGCAGTCGAGGGGAGCGAGAAGCGATGCCGCTGATCGCCGCTGTTTGCCTGAACCAAACATTTTCCTTTTTTGGGGGGGTGGGTGGTCGTGGGAACGGTGGCCAAGATCCAGAGATCGGTCACCTCTTGGTCACGATGATTCTGGTTGCCGGGAGTTCAAACTAGTTTCCGAGGGATCGGAACTGGTTTCCCACGAGGTTATTAACCGGCAGCCCACCTGTTTTTGTCCGAGCCAGGCTGGGAATCTGACTGGCATCCTAGACTTTGCACCCCCCTTTTGGTAGTGTGTGTGTTCTATGTATTGATAGGGGACTCTTTAGACTACAAAAAGTTACAATGTCATATGTAGTAGATGGATTGTTCCAATTGTGGGACCGTGTCAGTATAATATACCTCCTCCTCCTCCTCCAAATCGAGATTTTTTTTTGCTTGGCCAGGATGAGGATCATGATTCTGTTGCAATACTTGTCGGGATCATAACCGCTTTCATTTATCAGGCGCAGGGGCGACGATGTGGCCGTGCTCACTGGCACCAATGACCACATGCACGCTGGCATAACCAGTGGTGAGCACGATGTGGAGGAGAGCAGGGTAAAGGCCGCTGGCGAGGAATTGCTGGATGGTGGTGGTGGTGTGGCAAAGAAAGTGATTGGTTACGATGTGTTTGTGCCGGCCCTACATCAGTCACGTTACGCTGTCAAAATGTGTCGGTTACATGTACCCCCTCCCCTATCTTTGAGTCGCATGAAATTTGTGGGTCTGGACTTTTGGGAAGTTTCTTGCGGATTTGAGCAAATAATTTTGACTCTGAGGAATGACCACTGGTGTATCGTTGGTGTAGCAATTTTTTTCAGACTGATGAAGCGGCCTGCATCTGGAAGGTGTGAATTTCAACTTGGATGTTGAATGAAGGTTGAGATTATGGCTTGCAGACAAGTCAGAAAAGTCAGACACAATAAAGGTTCAAGCAGCGCGGTACCAAAAATTCCCGTTCTTAATCAAAGTTAGATGGTCCGTAGTATTCAATAATCAGGGTTCAAACAAATCCAAGGTGAGAGTCACTAGATACTGGTTTGCGGTTCATAGAGTCTAGCTGCCATGCTCAGACGGAACCCTGCTCAAACTTTTGCTATCTCTAACATTATGGTTTTGGCTTGAGCTGTAATTTTATAGGGAGGGAGATGGGATTCAACATTCTTGCGTGGCCGCCCACGAATAACAGGTGTTGTTGTGCATCTGAATAGAGGATCAGGTTGTGAGATAGGCAGCCGTTTTTGCCCCAGCTTCAGGGAATAAAACGAACATGTTGCCCTTCTCAACACATCGGGGACAGGGCTTTCCATCTGGGGATGACACAGAACACGACGAGCCTGGCAAGAGTCGACCCAGTACCAAGCTAGGAGTAAACAGAGCGCCAACCTTGCAGATATCGCATGCTGGAGGCTTAGGACGCCTCTTGTGGTGTACCCTTGGCGTCGACATCGAGGCGGAAGAAAATAAAGTTCTGCATCAATTACGTACCCTGTTCCGCAGGGCTATGCAACTGCGGGGAATGATGGCCGCGTTGATTGCCGCAACCCATCAAGTTCCACCCAATTCCAAAACTATCTCCAACTTATCCCTCTGTCCGCAACCCCTGCTCCCGCGCCCACTCCAATCAAACTTCGTTCAATCCTCGGTATTCGGCCTTGACAATTCAACGCCAACTGTCGGATTGGTGTGCGACGCCCACAGGTTTGGGGCATGGGCTTCGTCCGAGTCGTCCTTCTCGTCATTGACTGAATAAGAACAAATCATGCACGAAGAGCGGTAAATATCATCCGGATCCACAAAAAACTTCGAACGAACCATTACTGTTCATCTTTTCAGCCGAGAAAACTCTCATAATTATTACAGAACAAAAAAATGACAGACACAGAGGGGGGAGAGCGCGCAAAGAAAAGGTAGCAAAGGAGGACCAATTCCACGAAAGATCTAACCCAGGTTATATTCCGACAAGCCTACACGCTACCCCTCAACATGAGCAGGAGATTCGCTTATTGATCCAAGTTTGAAATACTCCCACAGATGCCAATGTTTCGTACGATACGGTAGTATTTCCGGCACCCAGCACCTGTCCGAGGTGACGTCGCCGACCTGCGAGATCGATCAGAATTAGAGCTCCCCCTCCGGACCGATCCGCAGACGTACGCGCGGACGACTGAGAACTGAGCGCATCGCAGATTTCATCGCAGTCCCGGATGTTTTCACCCGATTTGCGCTGGTTGTCGGGCTCGATGGTGAGCTGGTTTAAACGATGCCTTATTCTTCAGTTCCCAATATGCGCCTGGGATGCCCACTCACCAAGGTGGACTTCTCGATTTCCCTCACGTCCTTTGCGCACTGGTTTCTCTTGTTCCAAATGTCGCACATTCCCTTCACATATTTGACACATCCCTTCCAGGTTATAAAGTCGGGATGTTTTTCCAACAATTGGACTTGGATTCTTGACGCTGACATCTCAACCCTGCCGAGTTCTCAGCCAGCGAATTGGGGCGCAGTTGGAATAAACTTACTCGGAGAGTCGACGCGCCCGCTCCGTCAACTCCACATGGTCTCTGGGGCAGGTTAACTTTGCGCCCTCCAAAAGTTCCTTGCAGGCGTTAATCGCATGTTTGGTTCGTTCAAGTTTTTGTGTTGGACGTCGGGCATTGGCGATATTGACGACCACCAAGGCCGACGCCAGAGCCAACAGAATATACCGGCTGTCGGGGACCAGAGAAAGTGCACCCAAGACAATGGGTACCGTGACGTCGCACATGTCTGGAAGTGTGAGTGCAAGTGAAGCCCAAGTTGTGGGTTGCCGGTGCCACTGGCAGTGGTGGGATGAGATGCAGGGAGGCCCATTCCTGACTGTCTTAAATGACTGAATGGGTTAACGGCATTCACACCCAAGTGGGAAGGCCGAACTTCGATTCTTATCGCTTCCTGCCTATTTTCTCTGTCTGGCCATTGAATACTCCCTGACTCAGATGAGGTAGTACCTCAGTAAATTGAGCTGTCGGCCCTGATCTACAACTTCCCCGCGTCCGACGATCAACTCCACCAAGCGCTGTGCGTTCATTCAACGAATGCATGGCAAATCGTTATTTGCCTCGTAAGGATGTTGGATGGGAAACAAATTAGGCGCCCGAGCTCTATTTGATTAGATTGAATCCAGGGTTTGCTAGTTGATCTCGGATTTTCTTTCGAGTGCGCCAGAGTGGGTCCTGCACACTTCCAGCGAATCTTGCCAGTTCACCAAAGAAATTAACGGTCCACCATCTTCTGGCCACTGGAGAGCGCACAACATGCTGTGCATCGAGGTGCGCCTCTATTTACAATCTAGCGAGACGTTGACATTTGACATGACACTCGCAGCCTATTTCGACAGAACGCGCTCCGTGACTCACGAGCGTCACGGTGAGTCTTTTATCGTCGTGCGGTCCGAACTGTGGAATATTTTGTGTGCTCACATCGGTCCTTGGCTCCCACTGCAGGCAAAGACCGACGCATGTGGAACCCGAGTGCATTACACGCATGTGTTCCACATGTGGTCGACACATGGAACAAAGGTCTCAATCATCTTTATGGCACCTTTGTTTCCAGGGCAAATTCAAAGCCAAAAACAAAGGTGCCAAAGAGGTGACTAACACCTTTGTTATTCACTGATCCCAGTCGCCGGCCACATGCATGTAACGCACCTGGTTTTCAGGTGCTCTGGTCTTTGCCCCCAGTGTCCGTTGACCTGACTCGTCCCCGAAATCTGGGACAGACACTGGATAAGTCAGTGTCGTAGACTGGCGTGCACGGAACTGCAAACTGGTCGAGCTATCGCTTCCTCGCCATACGTTCTTCTATTCGATTTCATCGGTTGTACATCAAGCTTTACTCCTTGCACGCGATGGTTCGTCCTCGCTCCAATTCTGGTGGTGTTGATTCTGAAGAGCTCCCCATTTAGGAAGGACTATCATCGGTCTGAAGCCTGTCCAATTATGTCACGGATGTCAAGGGCGAAAGATCCTCGTAGGAAAAAAAGTGTATTGCCGCCTCCGTCCAGAAAACGGATCCTAGTCATCTTAACATTTTAACTCCGTGGCTGAACACGTATAAGGAGGAACGCAGACACCACGAATCGGCACCAAAACAAACCCAACCACTCCAGTTCAACTAGACTCCACCACACATACATATCCTAGCATAAGCGGCCACAACTATTACCCGCAGTCTTCTGGCTCCAAGAACGTGCCCCACAGTAACTACAGCTCTCTGAGCAACGCGGGTATGGTTATTTTTCTCATCGCGAGCTCGACGGCCACCGACGTGTCTTCATAGTCCCCACCCACCAATTGACTGCCTCCCCAGGCTATCACAACGGAACTCAACCGTACCCGCAGGCATCGGCTAGCCATGACTATTCTTCTGTGCCGTCGTATGGCGGCGGGCAGCCGGGCTACGGCCCCAGCACTCCCGCCTCGCAGTAACCCCCGACAGCATACAACTCGGGGTCGGGCCAGTGCCCAAACACATCCGCATACAATTCGCAATATCCCTCAACCCAGCCGCCTTACTCCTCCTCTGTCCCCGCATATAACCCATCTCAGTACGCCGGCAACTATTCCTCCTCGGGCCTGTACGCAGGGCAATACGCGCCGGGCACTATGGTCGACCCCGGCGCCAGCATCAAACAGTGCTACAACTGCGGGACGATGAGCACCCCGCTCTGGCGGCGCGACCCCCACGACGCAGCGCATCCTGTGCAACGCCTGCGGGCTATATCAGCACACGCGACACAAACCCTGCCCGCAGGCCCTGATTGATGCGGAGAATGAGCAGGAGGACCCGCACATGGGAGGCGGGGGTGATGGGCCGCAGTGCAGCCACTGCTTCTCCCGCATGACGAGCGTGTGGCGGCGGAATAAGGATGGGGAGCAGGTGTGCAATGCGTGCGGGGTGTATTACCGCGTCAACGGGCGGGAACGGCC
The DNA here is from genome assembly GCA_029378375.1 of Mycena olivaceomarginata. NCBI lineage: Eukaryota > Fungi > Basidiomycota > Agaricomycetes > Agaricales > Mycenaceae > Mycena > Mycena olivaceomarginata. The sequence continues at coordinate 157,747 of JARKIC010000805.1, read as the reverse complement.
GCTTTTGATAACGCCGAGCAAGGTCAAGCCCGGGCGAAGCATTCGCAGCTTGAGTATTGGTAGATTGACAGCGTTTCGGGTTGGTTTTCAACAAACCATTTCTCTATTGGACTATCATAGATGGGCGCGGATTCGCGCCTAGATTATATACCACTGCTCTCAGGACCATGGATATTGTATTGACTATTCTCTATGTATTTCAAATTGTTTTGTACTTCTGTCCGCACCTCTTGAAATCTTGGACATTCTTAGTTCAGACAAGTTGTAATGTGAGGTTAGAGATGTGGATTCGTACAAATTCTGGCGCTCAACCACGTTAATGCCAGTATTAGGGAGGTTGTGCAAAAGCCGCATGAGCCGCATGCGGCTTTTTGGCATTGTGCACAGCCGCATAAGAAACTGAAGCATTTGAGGGTGTATCCATGTGGATTTCAAGGATATATAGGTAAATTAGGTGGTATGCGATACATTGAGCCACTTACCAAATGTAACCTGCCACATTTTGACGTCATTATTTAGCTTCGTCACAGCCGCTGTGCGGCTATGGCCGAAATGTTGCCGTAAAAGCAACATAAAAGGCCACTTGCCAACCACTTGCCACGCTTCCTGCTGGATGTTTCTAGTGATGTCTCAGCGGATGAAAACCAGTCTTACCTCTTGTTTTGATGGTCCCTTTTCTACTTTGGCCGTCCATAGTCTAAGAGAGCGAAGATGCTCAGAGATGATTGGTGGGCGAGGCAGAAGGCGGCAACACTGCCGCAGAGCAATGTGTAGACGGATCAATTTTCCACGCTCTTTCGGGCCGGTGGGCCGGAGGGAGAATTATTTCTTGGCTGTTCCCGAACCGAACCTCGTACCCAATTTCCAAACTCACTCCTTTCAAATCTGTCTCCTCAGCTTCCCCAATTTTCATTCTACGCCATTGTTTGGATGCCTGCTCGGGCTTTAGTTGCCTCCAGTGCACAGCACGTTAGCTGGGATTCCAGCGGCCACACATTTCCTCTCAAATTCCTCTCAATGGCTGAAGGAGTTACGCCGGCTGCTCGTAACAGAACACGACATAAAACATGCACGCAGAGCGGTAAATATCATCCGGATCCACACAAACTTCGAACGAACCATTACTGTTGATCTTTTCAGCCTCATAATTATTGCAGAACAAAAACATGACAGACACAGAGGGGAGAGAGAGGGCAAAGAAAAGGTAGCAAAGGAGGACCAATTCCACGAAAGCACAACTTAACAATCTAACCCAAGTTATATTCCGACAAGCCTACACGCTACACTTCAACATGAGCAGGAGATTCATCTATTGATCCAAGTTTGAAATACTCACACGGACGTCAATGCCTCGTACGATACGGTGGTATTTCCGATGCCCAGCGCCTGTCCGAGACGACGACGTCGTTGACCTGCGAGAGATCGATTAGAATTAGAGATACCCATCCGGACCGACCCGCGCACGTACGCGCGGACACCTGAGAACCGAGTGCATCGCAGATTTCGTCGCAGTCCCGGATGTTTTCACCCGATTGGCGTTGGTTTTCGGCCTCGATGGTGAGCTGGTTTAAACGATGCATTATTCTTCAGTTCCCAATATGCGCCTGGATGCCCACTCACCAAGGTGGACTTCTCGATTTCCCTCACGTCCTTTGCGCACTGATGTATTTTGTTCCAAATGTCGCACATTTCTTTCACATATTCGACACATCCCTTCCAGGTTGTAAAGTCGGGATGTTTTTCCAACAATTGGACTTGGATTCTTGATGCTGACATCTCAATCCTGCCGAGTTCTCAGCCAGCGGATTAGGGCACAGTTGAAATGGGAATTGAACTTACTCAAAGAGCCGACGCGCCCGCTCCGTCAACTCCACATGGTCTCTGGGGCAGGTTAGCTTTGCGCCCTCCAAAAGTTCCTTGCAGGCGTTAATCGTATGTTTGACTCTATCCAGCTTTTGCGTTGGACGTTGGGCATTGGCGACATTGACGACCACCCAGACCGGAGCCAGAGCCAACAGAATGTAGCGGTTGTTGGGGAGTAGTGAAAGTGCGCTCAAGACGATAGGTACCGTGACGTCGTCGCACATGTCTGGAAGTCTGGGTACCGGTGAAACACAAGTCGTGGGTCGCTGGTGGAATGAGAGGCAGGGAGGCCCATTCCCGAGCGTCTTAAATGAGTGAATAGGTTGACGGCATGTATGCACATTTCACTTGACCCTACCAGAAATACCGTTTCTAATTGCGAATCAGACAGCACCAGACAGCGACAGACAGATAGTGCCATAGGCACACAGACTGATCGGCAACAAGAAGCATGCATTGCAATGATATACGAAGCGACTCGGACCCGAGAATTGAATCAGAATCACCGATAATCCTTTCAAGTTCAATTAGTTACGATTGTTTCTCATTACAGTTTGAAAGGCGGAAGAAAAGTGGGAGGAAAGCATATAAATTTTCGAAACCGATTGCGTACAGGACAACTACAGTAATATCCGACCCGCGGTTCGATGGTGCCGTTGACAGAAGTCGAATTGGGTGTCATATCATCACGGCAGTTAGGAGGTCGACATGGAACCGAGATTAAGGCCGTTGACAACACCAACGCCTACACGTGGGAACCGGGAGTTTTAAAGGAGGTGGCGCCGAAAAACGGCAAGAAAATTAAGGGGTTGTTAGGCGCCTACAGCTATGGCCAGGTTGACTCTCGGCGCCTCAACCAGACAGATTCCATTTCGACCATCCAAACTTGCTCACGCGGACGCCAATGTCTCGGTGCAACGGCCGACCGACTCAGGGCGGGTCCCAAGCTCCATCCATCGCGTCCCAATTAGTTAGTTAGCGCTGTACTATGTGTCAGTGTGTGAAGTCTGAACTAGTCTGGATATCTATTATCGACGCCGTCGCGCAGGCAAAGACGGCACGGCACGGGCTTCAATCCATACATACATGCATAGTTTACATAACCGCACGAGCGAGCGAGACTGCGCCCGACCCGCCCCCTGACCGAAACCCGACACAACACCGGTTCTGAATCCCGAATCCTGAATCCTCCATCGCATTGCATTGCATTGGGCCGAATGGAATCCAAATCTCAAGTCGAAACCGAACGCGACGGCCTCCCATGTTGTCCCCACCAAGCCCATACGCGGCGGGCCAGTGCTCGCTTGCTTGGGTACGGCATGCACCCGCCTCCCTATGCACAGCCCCTCCCCTCCCCCTCCCCGACCGCCCTGCCCGCACGCTCGCCCCCTCCCTCGGAAGCGCGCCGCATCATGACCCACCGTCATACCTCTCACCCTTCCCTTACTCATCCCCCTCTCCCTCCCCAACCGCCCCACCGCCTCTCTCGCCGCCATCCCCGCCCCCCGCGGCGCGCCTCGACGCCTTCAGCGCGCGATACCGCTGCACCGCGTCCTCCCGCGCGGCGGCCATCGCGAGCTGTTGCGCCGGCGACAATATGGACGCTTTCGTGCTCTTGCCACCGGCCTTCCCCGCGGGTGTATTGGTGGAAGATTTCTTGCGCGCGAACGACGAGAGCTCGGGCGGCGCCTGCGCGATGTCGTTAAGGCGGCGCGGCGCGGCGGAGGAGGTGCGCGCGAATTCATTCGGGCGGGAGGCGTGTTTATCTATAGGGGGTGGGGCAGGTTTCGAATCCGCCCCATCCGCCGCGGAGGAGGATTTGGGATTAGATTTTGAGTGCGCATTATTGGAGTTTGTTGTGGGGGCGGATTTGGATGATGGGGAGGACTCGGAGGGAGCAGAGCCCTTCTTGTGCTGCGCGCGGACGGCGGCGAGGGAGGACTGTACGGCGGAGCGCACGAGGGGACGCATGTCTGTTTCTATCCGTCTGAAATAACAAGAAGCCATGAATCAGCCTTCATGCGGCCTACTCTCAGCGTAAAAGGGAAGCAGAAGCCTACGCACTTATTAAAATGCGCCAACGTCTCCCCGGGACGGATCTGGGTATCCCTCCCGCCGCCGTCAATCTTCCGCCGCTTCCCCTTCTTCTGTCCGTCCTCCCCGTCCTCCCCATCTTCTCCGCGCAGCTTGCGCTTCGCGCGAAATTCGGCGCGCACTTGCGCGGCGTTGATCGTCCGCAAGAAGGCCTTCGGGAGCGGCTCTGAAGAAAGGGCGTCGCCGCCGGCGCCGGGTCGGGTGGGTGCGAGGTCGCTGCCCCTGGTGAGCAAAAGGAAGGAAAAAGGGCGGTTAGAGCGGTGAGTAGGATGGATGTAAATGAGAATACTTTTTGGAGCGCTCCTGCTCGCGGATAGCCCGTTTCGCGCGTTTGTGCGGCATGGCGAGAAGAGGAAGAGTTTGTCGCACGTGCTCCGGGTGATGGTAAGGATCGGCACGCCGGCTTGAGCACAGCCTCCGAAGGTTCAACTGCCATTGACTTGCTTTCATGCTCGGTCGTTGGGTCTCCGAAAACCTCCCGCCACTTTATAAATTCCGGCTAGATGACAATACTATTTCTTGTTCGCAAAATCCACTGAGCCATTACAGATGCAACCAAATTGCATGTGTGGGACAAGATGGAGGGCGAATTGCGCGCCAGTGCTGTAGATCCTGCATACTACCTTCGCACAATATAACGAGCTACGAGTTCGGATATATTGCATGATATTAGACCAGTAGATAGGTCAGACAACGGGATCTCTCACTGCCCGAATGAGAAGTCTTATGGGTAACAATAATATTCCCCGATATTGTTGCCCGGATAGTATCGACATTCAAACCCCTTATAACAATCCTCATTGGTAGAACAGCCTGAGGTATCGCCTGAATTCCGAGTATCGAGACATCCGGTGTCACGCAACCCAGATGAAGTTGGTTCACTCACCTCGACGGAAAGGAGCGAATCAATGGCGCAGTATTGGCCGTCTCCGCAAAAGAACAAATCGGCTAGACCACATTCCTTGACCTGGGGCGAGTCGACATGGTGAGACGTATGAATCTGAACCAACACATCTCCCATTAGAGGAGACCCCTCCATTGCAGCACGGAATGGCAGCCGAAGTTGAGCTAGTCGGACTGCAGCTCTTGTTCTCCTCTTCTACAGTCGAGGCATTTCTATTTTAACCGGTCAGATAAACTGATGTCGACACGAAAAAGGAGCAGGCCGACTCTGTAAGTGTTCGAGAGAGAGGCCGGATCCGGCCCGCAGTAAGTGCCCGAGAAGGGGCGGGGAAATCCATCGAGACGTAGGAATTCCGACGCTAGTGCAAGTAGCCGAATGAGCTGACTCTCCAACGGAGAACTCGAACCACTGACACATTGTCCCTGAGAATTCGAATGGGATTAGGCCTCGTTCAAATGATGTGATTCGACGATGCACGTACTTCCCGGCATGAGTTGAGAGCGGAGTAGGAGCAAAGCGTTGATGTGTCACACGTTTCGCAAGTTTCCCCTCTCTTTGGGTTGACAAGTCTGAAAATACAAGCAGTGAGACAGCGAGACCAAGCTTTTCAGGAATCCGCCTGCGCCATCAATGCCGATCGATATTAAGTTGAAGGCCCCGTGCTGGGCCCCAACGTCGGCAACGCATTTGTAGTAGTCGTCGCAGCAATACACCTGGCAGACAAGGTAGGTTTTGCCGACAGTGCAGTATTCATCGGTCTTATTCTTGCAAGCAGGAGCTGCGCAACCGGAAAACGCAATCACATCCAGTTGACCTGCAACAAACAAGACGTTGATCAAGAGGAAGTAGAGGCGGATATTTGGATGCATGGGTGGTTGATTGTGGGACTCGTACGCGGGATTTTATACCTACTCCGACAGCGCAAGGCGTGCATATATATGCCCTTCAGTCCGATGGATCGATCATAAGCAGCGCTATACCTGTGCGATCACCCTAGGACCCGTCGCATCCGTGAGCCACGGATGCATCTGCCACTGCCATTTGACAAGTACCATTGATAAAATATCTTGCATTTCTTGTATTTCAACCTAGAGTCTTCTCCAACGAACATCCGGTGGTTTAAACCGCCAAGATGCATGCTCGGCCTTACGCGAGTAGTGGGCGGCGCAAATGAGAGACGAATAGAGGATCATGCGAGTACCAGGAGGGTGAAGGCTTTCCTATGGCGGCTGACAGAATCCGTGATAATGACGAGGCCGTACACGGGGAACTTGAGACTCTATGATCCTTTGCGGTAGGCGAAGGATCGAAGATCAATGCCCAACAGCTGTCAAACACAGGTACCCGGCGGCGACGAGCGAACAAGAATAACCATACAGCCTGGAATAACCAAGTTATGCCTGCCCCTGCCCCTGCAGCTGGGATTTCATGCCGGGGGCCAGCGAAATCAGAGTCTCCGTTCGATGCAATTTCGAATTGACAAGTTCCGGATCGCGTTGTCCCCTCATCTGGGACGAGAACGCTTGTCGTTGGAAACTGGGCATGTCCCACAAGTCCCCACCTTCCCCGTCACCATCTTCCCCGCACAGCTTGCGCTTCGCCAGAAAGTCGGCACCTGCGCGGCGTCATTGTAACCATCCACAACATCTCCGCGCGAAGGCATTCGGGAAAAAGGAGCGGTTAGACGAGTTTGTGGGGGAGGGAGGTAAGGCGGAATACTTTTTGAGCGCTCCTGCTCGCGGATGGCCCTTTTCGCGCGTTTGTGCGGTATGGTGAAAGGAGGAAGAGAGGACTGTTGACTCAAGGGTCGATGATGTGTTGTGATCAGTGATTTGATTGCCGCAAGTCGGCATGTTTACCTTTTCAACATTCGTTGCCAACCACATAGAACCAACCAGCGCACGCCAATTCGACCGGGAATTTACTTGGAATAGAGGATATCTCCTCTCCTAGTCTTTGCTACTGGGTGTTTCATTTTTCATTATCGTTTCGGTGCATCGCTGCACATCCGACGAGCACCGGTATCATGGCTGTCAGCACCTCTGTCGCACAGTATTCTGTCACGAACGTTTCCAGTTTGTTGTTACACGGAGTCAGTGCGAAAACATGGATTCTAACTTTTGACCCTAAGCAATTTCATTACTACGTCTTGAAATCCCCTCGATCTTGCTTTATGCTCCCTCTGCTTCCCGTTTTTCACTGTCGTCACGTAGCATGCATAATCGAAGACGGCCGGTTTCTCGTCCATAACGAACGACATGCCCTCCAGGACTGGGGGCACCGCATCCCGTTTGTCAATACCCAGCGCACCAGCCACAGTCCAGTGCGCCGTAGTGCGACCACGTATAAGACCCGTGATCTCCGTCTCGGATTGCCGCACACCAGACTCGGTCCGCGTCTGCTCGTTTTCCCTCGATGCCCCGATTTCGGCGCCGCCCAGGCCCTGTGGCGCCGCTGCCTGCGCGGTGAGATGCTGCTCCGACACATGCCGTGTCGTCACCGAGACGTTCACGGCCTCTGTGGGACCCAATCCGCGCGCCTCGGGGTGTTTCACGTCTCTGGCGGATTGCCCTTGAACGGTAATCATGAAGCTAACCGAGGTGATAGAGCGCTCCCCTGTAGCCGGACAGTCGAGCTTAACGTTTACCAAGGTGGCTTGTCCGGGCGGCGCGCGATTCTCGTACGTCAGACTGATCTGCACGTAGCTGTGTCCGCGTTCACCCACAGCAACTATGAACTGCAAAGGCTCCGCCCGGGGGAAGTCAAACGCGGGTAAGCCCGGGGGCACCTCGGAGTCTGGTTCGCTGGGCCGTCTGTGGGACGCTAATTTGTTGGCCATGCGACAGGATGAGGAAACAAAGCCGAACTTGCCGTAAATGTGTACGAGGAATCCAGCTTGGATTTCGCCTGCGCGCAAACCAGCCCTCTTCGACTGGTAAAACCCAATCAGCTACTTTCTTTTTGACAGTTTCGGAAAGGAAAAGATCACCGATCATTCCGTTTTTCATCAAATTCCCCGAACACCATTGCTCCCCCCAGTACTCGTCCACTGGTAAAACCCATATCAGCTATTTTCTTGTTTGGAAATTTTGAAAAGGAAAGATCACCGAGTACTTCGTCTCCCTTTTGGAGCCGCAAACCTTTGGTCGTGGGATGCTGAGATCAAGGTCAATTTCCGAAAGATGGCCACTCGAAAAGCGATGGAGAACCTTCATATCGCCGTCCCAGTCACATAGGGCGAAATATGTATCAGCTAAAGGAGTAATCAGCCACATGTTCTACTCATCCAGCTTGCATTCAGCCGTAGCCGCGTGCTTCGCTATCCCGCAGCGCGAGGCATTCGACCATCTGATCGTGACGAGATTCCTACCTTCGGAAAACCGCCCCCCTGAAAGGCTGAGCCCCGAGTCTCCCCAGCGGTTTTGGCTGCCAATCAGAGCCGACACTAGGCATGCGCTTAGACAACTCCAAAATGGAATCTTTCTGGATTGAGCACGACAGCAGTGCCCGGTAATCCTGGAACTCCTCGCCCTCGAACTTGAGACATTGTCGATCTTGCCCCACGTTCAACTGGCGACTTTAATCACATGGGAACCCAGGCTTACCAATTGCGAAGCCCTCCGTCGCCTCAATTGCCACCTTGAGGTCTCGAATGGGCTGGGAAAGATCCAGATCGCAGCCAATGCAGACGCCGGTGGCGGAATTTTCGACGTATATGTTCACCATGGATGTACTCTGTGGTCAGGAAATCGCGGGGTGGTTGATGAGCAGAGGACAAGGTCTTTATCAGTGGGGATGCGGTGGCGTCGGCGAGCATCAGCAAGTTGACAACCGGGCTTTTCGTACCTTTTGGCTCTTTTAGTGTCAGGCTTTTTCGGGTGTTTTTCGGATCCCTAAATCCCTTCTTCCGTTTTTTCGACCTTTCGTCTTTTCATATCCCATAGGCGGAGAGGTATATTTTTTGCATGAGGAGGGTGCTATTAGGAATAAGCGCTGACCAAAGAAAAACCCAGGGAACCAACCAACTGCGCCACACTCAGACTGAGACTCGTCGGCTGGTGTGGAGGGGTTGCGCCACTGTCACGTGTGGCGCATTTCAACGCGAGGGGAAGACTTCCTTCTGTATTAACTCGCCTTCTCAGAGTTAAACTAGACAGTGCACAGTATTTCATGAATTACACCCTCATCTTCGATTATTGGCAAAGAAAGTTCAGGGTGAGTTCAGGATTAAAGTAAACAGTCAAATTCCACCCGCATTTCATACCGCAGACCGATTGAAATACTCGTCAGTCCCCACTCAAAAAATGCGGTTATCATGTCAACAGTGTTTAAGTCTAACATTGATCTTCCCATTAAATCCAGAAAGAACGGGAATAAATAGCTTGTTCACCGAGTTTTCTACACGAGAGCTGCTGACTTCCAATGAATTCCACTGAAAGTCAATGTTGGAAGTACTGGAGGCTGTTGGCGATCGGTGGATCCAGTGAAATCACTGGTTCGTGATGGGGATCATCGACAATCAGCATCTGTCGATGGCGGCCACTGTCTGCTGGCGGCGACCGGTGGCCACCAGCGACTTTGCTAATTGCGGGTGTATTACTCAAGATGAGTTGCCTTGACCGAAATGGGGAGCCGCGAACCGCTTTTGTACGTATTCAAGTGCCGCTCTACCTCCATCATACACCAGAACTGCTGCCGCCCACCTCTTCCCTTTTCCCGCTCAACCGATCCGAGATTCCGAGTTCGTGTCATCGCCGGGCAGTCGTGTCCCGCGTTATACTTTCGGATAATTCTGCGAATGCCCCCGTCTGTCAATACCACGGATATTGATGCTCCGACCTCCGCTCCAGGGGACGTCGTTGGCTGAGCAATTTGTTGTCCTTTATGTAGACCGGGAAATATTACAACACATCCAAATGCGTATGCGGGCCACGAAGCGACCAGTATGTAAGACATCTGAGACCACGGCCGGCTGCCATCTCGAGCTGACGGCGGGCCGCCAGCTAGTCCTGGCCCCAGCATGGGGCCATTGTCCTGATTTTCTGGACTCAGGTGGGCGGCACCTGGGATCTTCTCTTTCTTGACATGCAGTGCGCACATTCTTCCCAGCTGCCGACAGCCTGTCGGCACTTTGCCGGTATACAGCGTACGCTGGCCGATCAGGATGTGATTGCATCCGGGCCTGCTTGGTGAATTTGCGTGATGTGGTAGGTTTTCTCTTATTGATAGGTCGTTTTCGGGAAAGACTGAGGGGCAATAGAGGTATAAACGGGAGGATTTTTCCTCCCATACGCATAGATACTGGGGTTTTTCGTTCAAATCGACAGTCACGGGTCACGCACCCCCTCTGTCGATGTCGAACTTCGGTTGCGGTCACGGCTCACGGCGGTCCTTGTCGAACCTGCCGCTGGTCACGGCACATCCAAAATCGCCTGAAAGACGCAAAAAAGCGAAAATTTCCGTAGGATTTGTCGAAATTTTGGGGAGTGTCACGCCAAATTTTTGCTGGTGTCGAAATGTCGAACTTGAAAAAAGGGTCACGCGTCACCCCCCCTGTCGATTTGAATGAAAAACCCCAGTACTTCGACCAGTAGTTGAGCTGTTGCATCGATATGGATTGGGTTGAGGAATATCTCACGTCCGTCGACTATGCTGCCCCGTTGAAATTCAACTCGCGCCGCCGCCCACGTCATTGTCCGCACACGTCGAATCGGACGGCTGTATCTCCAACCGACATGGAGGCAACCAAAGCACCAGAAACGGTACGTAATAATTTCATCTCCCTTCTCGATCCTCATTACACTTCCTGAATTGATTCTCAGGGAATACTGGAACGACTGTGTCGGAATCATTGCCTGCCAGTGGCGAGTACCCTGGTGAAAGCCGCCATTTAGCCGCATTCTCTGTCGGCGCTTCCGCTTTGGTTGCAGAGGTATGATCCAATTGATCGTTGTACCCGATTCGACTTACCTCCATCACAGCGTGGGCATTGAGAAGGCGTTATTCGACTTATCCAGAGGGCCCAGGGACGGGCTGATGAAGTAGTTAATGTAGCTAAGTACTTGATTATTCCCCCGCATTTCTTTCGAGTAGGCTTCGGCATGATCTCAATTTATGTTGATTTCACACCGATTTCTTGGAAGGCAGGCGAAGGATGCTCGAGATAGTTGCTATGTTCTTCTTGAAAGCTCTGCTCAGCGAGCTTGAGCGAAATCACCGCCGCATGCCGGGGTTGCCGTGTGCATCAAGTGTGGTATGCCGCTCGCGGTGTGCCGAGATATTGGCCAGTGTTTCCGCACAGACGCCCGGTGTGCCGATGAGGGGACGAGTGTGCCGCACATTGGGTGTATTGTGCGCGCCGCACTTGACGGATCCCGGGACAACTATATGTACCTCCGCAGCTCGGACAATCATGCTAAGCTTGTTTCCGGGAGAGAGATGGAATACTGATAGTTTGAGAAGGATCAGGAGGCCGGCCGGAGCGCCGTGTTTGAGTTGATAGTGGATAAATAAATCAAACACAAGCCCTAAGGCTCCTTGAACTATCGTCCCGAGGTTGAACCAAAGGAGCCTATGGGTACATCGATCTGTAACAACTAGCCGTCGGCCAGGAGTGCTGTGACAGGCGACCAGTGGCGATAAGCTGGACCGTAGCTTTCGGCGACTCGACAGCCATGTGGCAGGAACACACTGCCTCTTGGTTTCTGGCCGGTGGTTGTTGTGGACAGTCACAAGCTGGAGTTCGCGTAAAACTTCTCAAAGCACCACGATGCCAACTAAGAATGCTATCTCGAAGGGGTCATATTCTCGTTATATCGTAATGGCCCCATGGTCAAGATGGAGACGTTGCTGTACACATACGTTAGTGGAGGGGTCGCCGTTCCACCGTTAGCTTCACACAGTACTTGCTGTATACACATTTCAGTGCAAACATGCCGTTAACGTCAACGTGAAGTTTGTGAAGCCGCGTCGCGACCATCAAACACATCATTGCAGCGGACCAGGACAGGGTATATTCTTTGGGGCCGGCAACACAGATGGACGGTATTTCGACAGCGGCCTGTGAGCTGTGGTGAATATTTAATTCAGATAATAACAGATAATCGATGATATGTCACCGCCAGCCGTTCCATCAACGCGGTACGCCCTATGCTATGGTTCCGGAAGCAGTCAATGTGACAATAAACACGAGGCACATGGTTGTCGCGAGCTAAACCAAGATGGATGTACGAATAAATGGAGGACCCGAATGTTGGCGATCCATGGAGGGAGGCGACGTGACAGTACCTGAGCAGTACAAAACAAGAACACAATGATGGGAGGGGAAATCGACAAATGGCTGATTTCGCCAGATCCGTAGATGGGGCGTGCCGCGTAGTATTGGAGTCGGTTGTTGTCCGGCGGTGAAAATCCAAGGAGTATATGGGGTTCTACAAATCACCGAAAGACTTGAAATAGCGCCCAAGTGTACATACTCGGGTCTCGTGGGGGCCCCCGAATCAGGAAATGTGGCCAAGCCGCCATGGCTCTTGGTGTAGTGCTATTCAGTGCCTTTCATGTAACATCAACGCGTCCAAGTCTCGGATCCGCACGAATTTCGAACGCAGCATTACTGTTGATCTTTTTCGGAGAGCAAACTCTCAGAGCCTTTCAATTTCCCATTCAGAGTAGTTATTATTACGGAACAAAACACATTACAGACACATAGGGAGAGAGCGAGCAAAGGGAAAAACTAACAAAGGAGGACCAAGTCGAGGGACATACAAGCTGAACCAGGTTATATCCCGACGAATCTAGACGCTACCCTCACCATGAGCACGAACTTCATTTATTGATTTCAAGTTTAAAATGCTCACACGGATGCCAATGTGTCATAGGGTGGATTAACAATTCCAGTGCCCTGGGCCGATTCCAAGTGGTGCCGACGACCTGCGAGAAATGAATCAGAATCAGGGCTATTCGGATCGTCCCGCGCACGTACGCGTGGACGAAGAAGCGAGCGCATCGCAGATTTCGCTGCAGTCCCTGATGTCCTCACCCAATCGACGTTGGTGTTCAGCTTGGATGGTGCGCTAGTTCGAACCATGCATTATTATCCGATAGTTCCAGATGCCAAAGTTTCAACTCACCAAGGTAAACCTCTGGATGTCCCTCACATCCTTTGTGCACTGGTGTATTTTCTTCCTAATTTCCCACATGCGCTGCAGATATTCCACAATCGTTCCCAAGTCGTGAGATCGTCGTGTGTCTCCAACAATTGCATTTGGATTCTTGACTCTGACTCTTTAACCCTGCAGAGCTTTCAGTCAGTGGATTTGGCGCAGTCGGAATGTGACTTGAGCTTACTCGAACAGTCGAAGCATCTGTTCGATCAACTCCACAAGATTTCTGACGCAGGCCGACTTTGCACGCTCCAAAGTTTCTTCGCAGCCTCGAATCGCGCGGTTAACTCCACAGAGCTTTCGTGTTGGACGCTGTGCATGAGCGGCATAGACGATCACCAAGGCCAAGACCAACGCCAGTAGAATATAACGGTTGTCGGGGAGCAGAGAAACTGCGTCCAAGACGATGGGTACGGTGGCGACGTCGCACATGTCTGGAACTGTAAATGCAAGTGAAGCCAAAGTCGTGGGGTGCTGGTTGGATGAGATGCAGGGAGGCCCATTCCCGAGCGTCTTAAATGACTGAAGGGGCCGGCGTTGGCGCAGACCCGGAGTCCTGGACTCCTGGATTCACCCGATCCCCGGTCTCCTGCCGAATCTCCGTCGAACCGTCTGACCGCTCTATTCTGGCAGTTTTAATGCCGTCGCCGACTGAATACATCGAGGGACCGCCCGAAGAGGAGCGCCCCGGGCTAGGGCTCCAAGTCTGCCGTTCCGGTCTCATTGGGGAACGGACAGGCGGCCTCTGCATCCCAAACCATCTTCCCTGCGGCGCTTTTAGTGGGCGAGGTAGCTATATGCCGCGCCGTGAGTGATGGTACCGGCATGCCCTCGAGAATGACACAGAAAACGTACCTCTAGCCCGGCTTCCTTGATTTCGTGAGCCGCAGCGGTAGTTAAATCATCTACCCAGGCAGCGAGAAGGACATATTGCCGGTGATGTAATGCCGAAGCACCGTAACGACTTCTTCCAATGCAGGGCCGCGGGATTTGCACGCAACTATGGCCGGTACTTGCGCCGCAAGATCTGCGTTGTGTCTACATCCGGTAACTAATTTAAATTATAACGATCCACCGGCGCCACATGATCAGTGGAAGCGCCCGCGCATACGCCGGCGGTTTGCGTCTCATGCCGCTATCCATTATCCGCCACTTCCACTACTAGATGTGCGCACCCCGCTGCAACATGTGAGGTACGAGGTTTTCGTTCGGATGGTAATTTTTGTCTACGAGAGACTAGCACAACCAGCTTGAAAAAACGAGACCGGCCGGCTTCGACATGGGCCAAGTGAAAGTGCCGCCCCTTGCCGCCCTTTGTGCCGCCGGGCGGCAGTGGCTGTGACATCAGCCAATTGACATTTTGATTGTGGTGTTTCACGTGTTTTTTGGTGTTTCCGTGTTTGTGATCAAAAATCGTCATTTTGCCCAGGCGCTGGAGTCCGCTGCTGAGGTCGAAGAATTATGGAAAGGGTAGGTATTTGGTGTAAGATAGTGGTTACATCTTAACTTAATTTTTTTTCTGATGTGGCTCGAATTGCCGCCAGGTGGTCCCAGCAAACGAATTTTTCATAACTCTAATATGCTGACTAGTGAATCGCAGGGCCCGGCTTCAAGCCCCAGGCCCGCCAAACCAAGCCCGGGCTTCGCAGTAAACTCATTGGCACATCAATTCGCTGACCGTGTTTTATTCGGTTCACTTGCTCCATGGCCGTCCTCTTGATCCCCGTGAGAAGCTCTCTTATTTCGAGAAACACTGGCCAAAGGACCTTCAGGATCAAGCAAACAAAAACATGGAGGAGACGGTAGGTTTCTTATCAATCTTGTTCCCGCAGTTTTGCTTAGATTCATTACAGTTCAAGGAACGATACCTCGAACTTCAAGCGACAACCAGCCAAACCACCGAGGTTCCCACAAAATCCAAGTCCGCGGAATCCAAGAAGGGTAAACGCGCCGTTACTCCGCTGGACGATGGTGTGGAAATGTCGAATCTCGCAGCCAACCACATTGGCCCTTTGCGCCCCTGGCTCGACGAGTACCAGGGATATTTGTCTGCACGTGAATCCGTTCCGGAAAACATGTCGACAATCCAGTGGTGGGGTGTAAACATCAATCGTGCAGTTCAGCTCTCCAAGTCGATCTAAAATTGTTCGCTATCCAGTATGGGGATCTCTCACCCGCGACTACCTTGCAATAATGGCATCTTCGGTGTCTTCTGAACGCGCATTCTCCTCCGCCGGGATTACCATTAGTAAGCGTCGCAATCGGCTCAAGGATACCGTTGAGGCCTTGCAATTTCTGACGTGCATGATCCGTCGGGATTTGTTATTCTGCGTACCAGAGGCATTGGTAGATGACAACGACAACCAGGAGGAGGTTCAAACCCAGATCAACGGAGATGACAATGGTAAACCATCTGAGAAAGGCAGAAGTTGGGATATTTTTGTAGACAACGATCCGGATAACTATGAGTTACCTAGCGGCTGTGGATCGTAGTGTAATTTTCTCTTTTGTTATGATTTCGTTGCATTATAGCTTGTCGCCCGGATCAGCGTTGGGCCTGAAATCATATAAAGCCCGGGCTTGGGGCTTGAAGCCGTGCTCCAGGGCTTAGGCTTGGGCTTGGGGAATCTCAAGCCCAAGCCGCCTCAGGCCGGGCCCAAGCCCGGGCTTCCAAGCCAGGCCGGGCCCTGAGATTCACTAATGCCGACTTACCGGAATCAAATCATACCGCACGCCATCGCCTCCCGAACCAAACAAACGTCTTCATCTTTTCGCCATGCCGCACAAACGCGCGAAATAGGCAGCGCTCAAAAAAAGTATTCCTCCTTCCTCCCTCCCTCACACACCTGTCTAACCGCTCCTTCTCTCGCCAGGGGCAGTGATCTCGCACCCACCCGGCCCGGCGCCGGTGGCGACACCCTCTCCTCCGAGCTGCTCCCGAAGGCCTTCGCGCGCATGAGGAACGCCGCGCAGGTGCGCGCCGACTTCCGCAGCAAGCGCAAGCCGCACGGAGAAGACGGAGACAGGGAGGAAGGGAACGGGCAGAAGAAGGGCAAGGTGCGGGGGAAGACTGACGGCGGGGGAAAACATTGACGGGCGCGGGGGAAGATTGACGGCACGGGGGATACGCAGATCCGCCCGGAGGAGACGTTGGCGCATTTTAACAAGTGCGTGGGTTTTCCGTTTCCTTTTTACGCATCCCCGTTCCGAGTGCGGGGTATGCTAGGTGAACAAATTCTGATTCCCCCTTTTTTTTCGCTTCCTTTCCGTGCTTTCAGACGAATCGAAACGATGCGCCCCCCTCGTGCGCTCCGCCATACAGTCCTCTCTCGTCACCGTCCGTGCGCAGGATAAGAAGGGCGCTGCTGCAACCGAGCTCGCCTCGTCCGCCGCTCCCACGAACTCCAAAACTCTGAAATCCGCACCCGCTTCAAAATCCAAATCCACCCCTGCCAACGTCGAAACCTGACTCGGGAGCCGCCCCACCTCCGATCGACAAACACGCCTCCCGCCCGAAAGAATTTGTGCGCACCTCCTCCGCCGCGCCGCGCCGCCTCAACGATATAGCGCAGGCGCCGCCCGAGCTCTCTGCCTTTGGGCGCAAGAAATCCGCCAATCCCACGTCGTCCAGTAATCATAGAACATCCCCAGGCAAGGCCTCGATCCTCGCCCCCGCGCAGCAGCTCGCGATGGCCGCCGCGCGGGAGGACGCGGTAAGGAGGTATCGCGTGTTGAAGGCTTCGAGGCGCGCTGCGGGAGGCGGGGATGGCGGCGAGAGGGGCGGCGGGGCGGTCGGGGAGGGAGAGGATAAGTAGGAGTGAGAGGATAAGTAGGAGTGAGATGTATGATAGATGACGGTGGGCCACGTATGCAGACGGCGCTCCCGGGCGAGGAGACGAGAGGGAGGCGGGGCGGTAGGGAGGGGCCGAGAAGGCGGTGTGCATAGGGAGGCGGGAGGCGGGCGTATGTCGTGCGCTGGACCGACGCACATGTAGATCCCGATCGGGTGGTCGAATCAGGGAGACTGTTGGCTTCGTCTTTGGATTCCATTCAAGCCAACACGATGGAGGGTTCGGGATTCGGGGTTTCAGGTCATTTCGGGATGTCAGGACATCTGCTACGTGCTTTGAAAATTCCTCTATCTATTGTAATGAACCTTGTACGACCACGAGTAGTGTATGACGTTTACCAGTTAGTTTACTAACATTCATGCGCGATTCCAATGGGTTGGTTGAACACTAGTCATTTTAATGAGAGCATGAAGCGTTGCTTCGCACCCTATTACTACGGCTCAGGGGAAAACACTGATCCAGGTGAATCCATGCATGCGAGGCAGTGCCCTCAGATGCTCGAGTTGGTGTTCTCTATCTTGAGTGTCCGGTTGAGGTGCGTTGCAGGTTCAGTGAGCCGATCAATTAGCGATTGTTGTATTCTACCCAAAGACGAACATCGGCCGGATATAGCCTCGCTCTACTTATTGATTCTGAACCGTTCACGGCCAGCCAGTTCTACGCCCCACTCTGTCGAGGAACCGTCAGTTCAAATAAAGGATATTCAGCATAATGTGGACATGGCCACACCTCGGACATTATGTACCACTAACACACCCCCGCGCGTGCATCGCGCTGAACGCGGGCACAACGGCCGAATCGTCGTAGTCGGTTTTAGCCCTAACCCTCGTCGAATGCAAGACAGTGTGTGGATGGACACGCTCGATATGGAAACGCGCAACCGATACTTCGACGCGGGTGAGCGCGGGGAGGTGCAGGCGGTCAAGAAGCGCATCGAGTGGAGCGAGGACGGCTATGTCGATTCTGGAACCACAGGCCGCAAGCGTGATGACTTCGAGATGGTCCGACCGCGAAGGGAGGGTCGCGAGCGCGGCCAGCAGGAGCGGCGGGGTGTACCTATGAGACGCAGTGTCTTGAGAGCGGCAAATCCAGCGAGCGGGCGGTGGTGGGAGATGAGCCCTGGAGCGGAAAATGGGTGGTCGGAGAAAGAATCGATTACTTGACGTTGGACGTACCGGCATCGAGGCGAAGTTCTTCGACGGTTCTGCGAGCGGAGCGCGGGAGAATGAGTGCAGGGGAAAGTGGACAACCGTATGTTTGTACGCTCCGAAGCTGGCTGAGATCCAGGGGCGAGTCCTCATCAAGCAACCACTCCGTTGGCTCCGATGCAAACTGGTATAAGAAAAGGTTCAAATCCGGGTGCCCTGATCCGACCCCAGCGGACGAATACCAGGGGCGGGCGTTGGTGTGATCACAATTGAGAAGGCCCATTTCGAGTCTGCGTATCTTGTCGTACTCGGTGTGTTCGGCGGACTGATACAGAGGGAAAATCTCGAGAGTACGCAGGGGGGTTGTACGATGGGAGAAAAGCAAATCTAGCCCGTCGCGCAAGACACTCGTACACAGAGTGAGCCGTTGGATGGGAGGGCAATCAGGTCCCGCATGGCGTAGAGTGCATCTGTGCAGGGTAAGAGGCCTTTGAGGCTCAGGTGGGTGAGCCGAGTGAGCCGCATGTTTAAAACATGCGTGAGGACAGTTTCGTCGATTGGTGCATGAACGGTCCGTACCAGCGGCCGGAGGTGGGGAGCGCCGTCCATAAGTTGGTGAAGACGGGCGGCCGCCTCCTTCCTGCGTTCGGACCCATCACTATAGTGGGTAAGGGTCTGCAGCCGGGATCCACGGAAGGTGATGTGGGTTCGATGGGAGATCCTGACGTTCGGGTCCAAGTCCAAGTCAACAACTCGAAAAAGATGTGACTGGGCGGGGAAGGTGAAATCACGAGAAACGAGCGCGCAGGATTTGAGATCACTAGCAGAGTCACAAAGAAGGTCGATTATGGAAACACAGAGTTCGGATACTGCGAACACTGCAGACGATGGAGAATGCCTCATAGTAAGGCGTCTCTGATGATCGAAGTCACGTAGGCAACAAGCTCCCACCTACTTATTCCTGGGATCGTGGTGACCAGGGGACAGCTGCGTCTGTAAATGGCATAATCGTTTAAAGGACGGATAACTTACTGCTTCCGGATAGGAGAAATCGAAGAAAAGAACCGAAGCAACCGAAGCCCTTAAGTACCTAGCTGCACGTGATTACGAGTACTTTACGTAGTAAAGTGATCGTTCTTTTTATGAGTACTTTATGTACTCGTTCTTTTAATCAATCGGAGACCAGAATTTTGAGTTGGCGAAACTGTTATCAGTGTGTTTGGTTCGTGCAAGGAAAATAGTGGCTGTGTTCATTAGATGTTTGAAGTCTTTTTAAGAGCCCAATCTAATGGATTTAGTGATTATATAATGCATAAAGATGGGGCCGGTTCGAGTCCGTTGGGTCAATTCTTTTGTTATTTGTTTCAAAACACAGATGTAGCTTAATTTTATGCTAACGACTACAGCGTGCTTGATTCAGTGATTTATCCCTCATTTATTCTTGGTTGTAATATAAAACGGTGGTATGTTGAACATGTTTATTTGCTACTCTCGCCGCTTATACTTGGCCTCATATTCATTTCGGACCACTGGGTGAGCACGGATGGGTGTGGGTTGGGAATTTAGCTACTAGGCAGTAGCAGACCATGGTACCAGGGAATAGGATGAAATGTGCGGATGGAACGCTGTGAGGCTTCGAGTCCTGTTGAAGTGAAGCACACAAATGAGAGACTCAGGTGAGGAGGGAACAAGAGAGAACGGTGGAATGGTCTCCTTGTTCAAGAGGGAAGTATCTTACTGCAGCTATTTCTATATGTGTTTAAATAGGCTACAGAGAATATCAAATAAGTACGGAGTGAGTCAGTAAGACTCAGTATGACTAGACTACGGAATCAGAATGAGTCGAGAGACTCGGATGCGTAAGTGGGCGGAGGCGCACGGACTAGGCGGCCCGAGTACTCCGGAACCTTACACTCGCCCTCCGATAATTGGCCACAATTATCTACAAGCTAACTACAGAGAAAAACAGAAACAGAGAGAAAGAAAACATATATCTAACACCAGAATTTCATCTGGTTACGCGGTTTGTGCCTCGAGAGATCTTATCTATACACCCCTATATTCTTAAGGTACGCATAAGGATCGTCTGGGACAGTTACCGCTCCACTGCGAATCTTGGGAGCAGGAGCTTGGTGCTTCGATGGACAATTGCGCTTTTGATGTCCAATCTCGCAGCAATGAAAGCAGCGGTCCTCGGAGTGAAACCTATCGCATTCTTCATCAGTTATGCGCGATCTCTTAGTAGTGGTACTTGAGGATGTTCCGGAGGCAGAAGATTTTGTAGCAGACGAGTTAGAGCCCATCGGCATCGCAGATACAGCCTCAGCAGCACGCTTGGCTGCTACAATACACCAAATGGTCTCAGCTGCTTCATACCCTTTAGCCGCGGTTTCCAAAGCAGATAGCGAAGCGGTTTCTAAGTCCAAGCCTGCGTCGGCCCATTTGAGACGGAAGTAGCTCAGAGCGCCATCCCAAACGATTTGTACAATTTGGCGACTGGAAACATCGCCGAGACGCTTTGAAAGCCTGGTGACACGACAAATAAAGTGACGAATTGGTCCCTGCAGGAGTACCAAATTACTCCACATTCCAGTAATTATTTTACGCCTTTTGCCAGTCCGGAACCTTCTCACAGAGCGGAAATGAACGGCGGCGGCCCCTGGCAATTAAATTCTTATGAAAAGCATTTCACGCAGGTTTGGATATAAAATGGGTCCTGAAGGTAACTCTGTCAGCAACTCATGCCAGACTATTGCCCGACTTTTTAATCACCACGTCTGACTTCGCTCTTGAATGTGCTTAAAACCTATATGGCTCACTTAAAGAAGCTTCCCAAATTCTGCTTTGAACAATGTCTATGACGAGCACCCTTCTCTTGCCTCCGGTTCTTGACTTTGCCTCCTCTGGCCCCGAGCTTCACTACAAAAGGCAAACCTCTTGACAAAATTGCTGGCTCTTGCTGCTTTAGCCGTTCTCATCGCTCTGAGTGTTCTACTCGTGCTTCAGCTGTGGCACTGGGTCTGCTGGTTGCCTTGCATTGACAGCAACATGTGAGGTGTGGGGGGGCTTTGCATCATCTGGATCGACGAGATGAGCAGCCCCATGCAAATTTCCTTGTGTCTTTACATTACGGAAACACTCAAATCAAAGCTGCTCAGTATATTCGGAGTAAATTTTTATTATTATTAATTTCAAGTGGTTCGAGCGTCCGAACGCATTCGAACCTCGAACCGAACCTAGTGAACCTGAACCTCAGGTTCAGGTTCAGCATTTAAGTGTTCTCTTGAACCGATGACAGACCTGGTATTGGGGCACCCAGGCATTTATTCAAATCTGCTCGAGTTGCAACATACTATAATGTACTTCATTACATTACGACGTCATCTCATGAGGGCTATTGCTGGCCTGAGCAGTTAGCTAAAAGGGATATAATGTGTCTCGAACCATTAGAAAGGCGCCGGACAACAATCCTGGTAAAGGGTTGAAGTGGGAAGTCGCTAATGGAGCAATCACGGAAAGTGCCTTACCATCCTGGGAACGGATTGGGGCTACTGCACATCCCTGACTAAGGGCGTATTACGAGGGAACATCCTTCTGAACCAGAGGGATTATTGTTGAGCATCATCTGACGTCTCCAGGGCTGCCAAGAGGAGGCTGGACTTGGTCGACCTACCAATTGACTAAGAAACCATACTCAGGTACTGGGAAGCAGCGGCTATCACGATTTTCAGACATATCACTTAAGCGGTTCAAGGAGGAACCAGTTGGCCGGATGGTTACCAAGGAGGGTAACGATGTGCTGACGAGGAGGTCGGCTAAAAAGTTGACATATCAACAATATCCCATCACGGACGTTCTAAGCGATGTAGATCTTGACTCATCGCTAAGCTCGGCTCGTTGATGTTTCTTATAAATCTCTCTCTATTTTACTAATTGCTTGATATCTGACAGGAGTTCATCGGCTAGCTGCCATACCACTAGTCATATACCCTGAACCCTATTGCACTTTTGTATCTGTCTCGTTTATATTTAGAATCCTGTAACGTATTTAAGTGGATGGTTATGGGAGGAGCGCCAGTGAATCTCACCCCACCTGTTGGACGCGAAGTTACTAGACTTCACGCTTAACCGGTAGAGTAGGCATTCATTCGGAGACACCCAGAAGCTATACCAAGTTTTGTTTTGTTTTCCCTGTTTGAATATTATCTGTGTTGGATTTGGATCTTTATAAACGACGCGTGGACATATTGGATAAACGGAATGGACGCGTGGAATATAAGGAAACGGATTGGACTTGACAATTGGTTGTAATCTCGCAAGGATTAGCAATTGCGGATACTATTTGGAATCGGGATTCATAAGAATCACTTGTTTTACGCATCGGAGTACTATCTCCAAACCTAGACCCACATTATACAAAACCGTTGAACATAAAATCTCGTCTGTCTATCCGCGATTGCGCCTAGAACGGATTCGAGCAAGTTTTATCTATACGACTTGTAGACCTGTAAAGTCTTGCTTCTCAAAGAGAACTGAAGTTCAAATTGCCACAATCTATACTGGATTGGAACCCCGAACTTGCATGAGGACTATAGTGTTTGAGTTGTTATAGTTGCATTATCGAACCGCGTATTCATTTACAAGGTTTGTGTTGTGGTTATTTCACCGCTAGCCCCATAGTCAGCGTTTCACCGAACGCAAGTTCAGGTTCGGTGTTGGAAAAAAAAGGGCCTGAACCTGAACCGAACCGAACCTGATCATCACTACTGTGGACCAGTATGATGCGGTGGCAAAGTCCCCATGCGGAATCGCGTCTGCATTGGCCACCTCTTGGTTGAGAGAGCGACGGCGAGAGGGTTTTGGAGATGGAGTCTTGTAGGCACCTTTACGAGTTGAAACCAATGTTAGTTTCACAGAAAAAAATATTTCTGGGTGCCGGCTCGGGTGATCAAGCTGTCGGCAAGCACGGGAACAACGGAGTTGGTAACCATTCAAAAAAGTGTGAGGTTCAAGTCCTTTTGGAGTGAAGCACACAAATGAGAGACTCAGGTGAGGAGGGAACAAGAGAGAACGGTGGAATGGTCTCCTTGTTCAAGAGGGAAGTATCTTACTGTAGCTATTTCTACATGTGTTTAAATAGGCTACAGGGAATATCAAATAAGTACGGAGTGAGTAAGTAAGACTCAGTATGACTAGACTACGGAATCAGAATGAGTCGAGAGACTCGGATGTGTAAGTGGGCAGGGCGCAGGGACTAGGCGGCCCGAGTACTCTGGAACCTTATAAACACAGATCGATATAATGGCGCTCCAACAATCGACACATGATCGATATCATCAATTGTTCGGGTACATCCGAAGTCTTGCGTACACAACGTGAGCACAGCCACACCATATGTGTAGAACAAGTCGTGCGAGATCCTGCCAGTCCGCATAAATGCTAGAAAAATAAAATGGAGAAGCAGAGGCAGACTGGGCTTTTCCAATTAATACGAGGTAGGACGCTGAATTCCCGAGCTTTGCTGAGGTTGATGCTTTAATTGAATAGAGGCGTGAAGTCGGAGAAAGCGATACTCTTTCTCAGGAAACAAATACGGATGGCATTCCGCTATGCTACAGGTATAGCACTCAAATAGTTTAGTGGGTTGCTTGAAGCGGGCAGGCCGGATAACACGGTCCTGAGACTCACAACCTTAAATAAATCCGAACATCTAATGTCTAACCAGCAAGTGTGTACAATAATTTGTGAACAATATTTCGCGAGTTGAAATGTGATACGTTGAACTTGGTCCCGATGAACGTAGTCCTAGAGAAACGAGCTCGGCAAGGCAACATATCACATTGTGTTTATTTATAGAAATTTGGAACAAGTGTCATTACTTCTGCAAAGAGCTGTAAAGGCGTACAGACAAGTGATTTATTATATCCCTTTAAATTTGATTCCAATATATATAATACTTCGAACATTCTGGGAGCAAATCAGCCCAACGCTAAGATATTCAGTGGACAAGGGAATATGTGTAGCGGCGGAACGTACATAGTATCGCGGTGCGCGTGGTTGGCAGCGCACTTGGTGTCCTCAAACACAGAAACCAGGTACTGCAATACTCGTTATGCACTTGGAACAGCATAAAAGAATCAGAATGTACGTCTTCCACGCCTGTTTGAAGCACCTCAAGCGCTGCAGACTGAAAACACAGATCAGGCTTGAGGTGAACTGTGTTTATTACATCGGACACTTAGGAGCGGGAGTACACACGATGCACCTTGTAGTCCTCCACAACCTCTTTAACTAGACGCTGAAAAGCCGCCTTCGGTACAAGCAGGGCGGTCGTCTTCTGGTATTTCCGAATTTCGCGGGTGACAACAGTGACAGAACGACGCGGTTTGGGTGGGGGTTCTCTGCGCATTGGGGTCATACACGGACACCGTGTCGCGGGGGGCTTTCCGGCTCATGATAGAGAGTCAGTACCCAACCGCTGCAGTACACAGTACAAACTGCACTTGCCACCGGTGGATTTACGGCAGGTTTCCTTCACATGAACGATGAATTGTCGATTGACAGCTAAGCAGTGAACATGCACGTTGTTTTGCGCCATGTTGCAAAGGGATGCGGGAAATAGTGGTGGCAAGCGGTGAAGAGATATTGTGTGACTGCAAATTGGGAACTGATGTGGGTTAAAAAAAGACTGTAAAGGATACTTACACAAACGAAGGTAACCAGGAACAACAAGCTTTCCGATCCTCAGTTTCACCTGACATTTCTTTGAGTCCAAACACTTGCCTCGTAATGACGTTGGTTTCTAGGAGTCAAGTGAAAACTGGAATAGTAAACGCATGCATGCAACGTCCACAAAATAACGCGATCCAAAAGCTGTCTAGCGCTCTCACTTCAGACAAATAAATCAGTCGGCCTTCTCAAGCACGTGCCATTGAGAGACGCACTTGTGCATCGTATCTCTCGCCTGCGACCCGTGCCATTGAGAGACGCACTTGTGCATCGTATCTCTCGCCTGCGACCGCCGGCGCTGCGGTAGGATGGCCGGATGCGCTGGCGCTGTTCGAGAGAGGATCCCGCAGTGTCACGATGCAAGGGATAGAGCAAGCCAGGAACCGCCTACAACATGCGCAAACAAGTGACTAAGCATGCCTCCGATGGCCCGAAACCGCCCGAACGCCCTACCGCATCTACCCCCCCTCAACAAGGCAACGTCCTCGTTGCCTACAGCCCTCCTAAACCCAATGAGACACCCCCAATGGCTGTCTGTGTCAACCAACCAACCGAAGCCCACACCAAAACTCCCAACCAAGAATTGCTGCTGTCCGAACGCCCGTTGCTCGTAGAGTGTGGGCCCAATCGAAGCCGGTAAGGACCGACATGACATCGGTGGTGTTCGCAAACGGGGATGAAGGGTCGGCCTCGACGCCGGCATCTGTGGCGCTGGTAACAGAGCGACACGTACCATCCTCGAAATGCCCCAATTCCTTCCATCGCAGGTTCTCCTTCTCTCGGCCAATTTCCATCCCGTCCGCCTTCCCTGAAGCGAACACAAGCTCGACCGCGTCCACTGTCATCGCCCCCTTCTCACCAACTCGTCGTCCTTCCTCAAAACCAGCCCTCCGTCCTTCCGCAAAACCCCTCAGCTTTGCTGCCCCAATATCCAGATCCCGAGACTCCTCTGGTGTTGGTACAGGGCGCTGCGCCTCTGCTGCCACCACTGCCATCTTCCCCTTCTCGTACGCTGCATTCCATAGGCGCCGCATCGCGGCTGTTTTGTTTCCCGCCTTGGTGTAAGTGGCTAGTGCAGCCTGTATCGTCGATAGCTCGTTTATTCGCAGTCATTGTTTTTCAGGTTTTTTCGTCCGGCCAAATTGGGCCAAAAGAGTCAAAGTGGTGAGCGCGGCAGAACGATGAGTCTGAAAGGTCGTCGTCGAAGCACACTCCAATCACCATATGCGGTAGGATGGCCGGATGCGCTGGCGCTGGTCGAGAGAGGATCCCGCAGTGTTGCGATGCAAGGGATAGAGCAAGCCAGGAACCGCCTACAACATGCGCAAACAGGTGACTAAGCATGCCTCCGATGGCCCGAAACCGCCCGAACGCCCTACCGCAGCGCCATGTGGGTTAAAAATCTTACTGTATTTTAAATAAGCAGTACATCGCTACCAAAAGTAAAGTACGAGTCCCGCCGTGCAAAGCATCGGCCTCCCCCCAAGTCATAATCGAGACCAGGTTTTTGAGTTTGCAAAACTTTATCAGTGCGTTTTGACGATGTAATGAAATAGTGGCGGTGTTCATTAGCTTTTTGAAGTCTTTTTAAGCCCTCCATCTAATGAGTTTAGTGATAACGTAATCAATGGGGGTAGGGCTGGTTCGAATCTGCCGGTTCGAAGGGGCTTTTAAAAACAAAAAAATCTTTTGTATCTTTTGCCAGGCAGTGCCTCGATAAATATATACCTTTGTCTTATGTTGTGTTCTCTATGGTCCATCTGGGATTTAAGTGCCAGGTGTTTCACCGTTCGACTTTCGTCCATCAGTCAACTCTCTATTGTAGATGTCAGTCGCGCCCTATCCAGCTTTATTCTTTATAAAGCTGTAAGGCCGACGAGCGGCACGGCCCGCTACCGGCAGTAATGAATGAACAAAGATTATATTAAAGTAAAGTGGCTGTAGACTAATTTTTGAGCGAGACTACTAAGTAAAAAGTTCACACTATTGCAGCTCGCACCCAGGTGGTGGTAAGAGACTCGTGTTAGTCACATATTGAGAATACAATAAGTAGTTGTCTATAGGTGACACAAGTGAGTATGAGTCAGGATATAATAGAAGATAAGAAATGCACCCTCAGCTTGCACCCAGGTGGTGGTAAGAGACTGAGGGCCGTTGTCACACATCCGACCTTTTATATGGGTCGGAAGCGATTGATGTCAAAAGATAAATAAATATGTATGAAGAGAAACTGATCTTGTATACCAATTTGAGTAGCAAGACACCAATGTCCGGATAACGAAAACCTCACTCCTCAACACACAATGAGTGGATCAAATGAGGTGTGTGAACGTGTACTGGATTAATTTCAACCGGTGCCGGCGGTGCACCTTCTACGTTTGGGTGGCAGGCCATGGGGAGAGAAATCTGAGGATGAGAGTGAGAGAATTGGGTGCAGTCCCCGGACAATATATGCTGTGTAATAGCGGTACAGAGGGACTTGACTGTTGGCTTTTCTGGAAAATGTATGCAATGTAAGGCGGCAATAGACGGTAGAATCGGCCTTCGATGACTCTCAAATGAGTTAAAAAAGATTGCAATTGACACTGAGGGATTTATTTTTGTGTCAGGAGAGGTGATAGAGTTTGCGTGTTTACGGATGGCTGCACGGAGCTTAAAACGGATGGTGCAGACACCAGGCACTGGAATATTCAGAGTGGCAGCCACATGTGATAAACTTTCAGCTGACATTTGCTTGTGGTCGGCATCAAGAATAATTTTCAGAACAGCTTTTGACATATGCGCAGCAGACTCAAAGTCTCAAGACAGGGCAAGGCAGGCGGAAAGGTCGGGTCACGGAGACAAAGAGGTGTCCACTGCATAGTCGGTGCATGCACCTGTCGCAATATGATGTAGAAGCATCCGGCGACATTGCACCAAAGTCATAGCAGCATGAGGGATGGCATGTAAATCGAGAGACCGTTGGATTGGAGATAAATCTGCATGAAATAGGGAGATACGGGAACATGTAACATGATGTTTGAGCAATATATCACGCAAGAGATTGAACGAAGTCATAGTAGCCAAAAGTGCAGTAGACGGCAAAAAAGCCGACGTAGATGGGCAGCGGCAAACCAAAGGTTCATCGCAGACACAACGACGTGCAGGAGCTGGTAGAAATATGAGTTTGCGAGAGGAATAGCAGCGACAGAAGAGCCGTACGTTGCGGGGACATAACATTGACATCTGCGAGATGAGGAACAATATCCATGGTGTACGACTCGGAGGCGGAGTCAGCGGAAGAACCTGAAAAGATGGTTAGGTCTTAGACTTCACTTAAGGAGGATAAAAAGCGACTTCTCGGCAGTTGTCCAGGGCGAACGATGCCCCAGGAGAGCTCGAAGGAAGTGTGGGGGAGTGTTTGCCAGCAGAAGAACAACCAGTCACGGCCCAGAACAAAATCACATGGGAGGTCGGCAACAACAGAGACTTTGAGGGGCACCGAGTAAACCGTATCAGTTGAGGTGACAGTCAGAACACCAGAGGCGACAGATTGACGGGCTGGAATACCAGAAGACAAAATCCAGTCCAGAGACACCAAGGAGTTCTCAGACAGGGGATCAATGGAAGTGGAGAGAGGGATTTCGCAGAACGTAGCAGAGCGAGCCATGGGCATGGTGGAAGAAAGAAGCAAGAGGTTCGGAGGAAAGATTGAGAAAAATACTTCAGATGCCACGTCAGGGCTCCGAGTCCGAGCGGCCTGCCGAGTAGATTACGCAAAAACTGCTGACAAAAAATGCGAGATGATGTGAGGATGGGCAGCGGCGATTTTGGCAGAGGGGAGAAATGCTTACGCCAAAACTGCTGACGAAAATGTGATGCACGGCCAAAATCTAAAAATTGGGCGCCCTAAGACCCTTACCTTACGGTAGCGGGAATAAAGCTGGTAAGGCCGACGAGCGGCAAGGCCCGCTACCAAATATGACTACAGATTCTGACCAGAAACGAAAATATTGAGGGCAGAAGCAACATGAGAAAGGCTTTCGATCAACATCTGCTTCTGATCAGCGTCAAGACTAACATTCAGAATCAAAGCAGCATTCGACATCTCTGCAACACAGTCAAAATCACAATACAGAGCTCAACAAGCCAAGCGATCTGGATACAACATGGCCGAAGTATCCACTGCACAATCATAATCAACACATGCACCTAGTCGACATGTGGTGCAGTAGAATGCGTGAACACCGTGTCAAGTTCAAACTTTCAGTTGGAATAGCACGTAATTGAAGAGATTTTTGTATTTTCACCAAATCTGAATGCGAGAATGGGTAGTACAGTGACCTAAAATATCACGAATAACATTCATAGATGCCACAGACCAGGCCCATCAGTCCACGCCACCGCAAGCTGAGTGAGCATTCAGGGTGAAAAGACAAGGAGGAGCGAAGCAAAGATGAAGAGGAGCGGATTATTGAAAGTGAGTGCCAACTTAAAAGGATTGAAAGGAACTGCGCTACAGTGGAATACCATGTCCAGGCGACGAGAACAAAAACTCGTGAATGGACAAGTCGATGCCGAGTCTCGCGACTGCAGCGTTAATTGTTTCTCCGTTAATTTGTTTGTCATGACGAGGCCAAAGTACTTCCCAGAAATCTCTGGTTCTAAATTTATCTTGAAAGCTTGAACAGCCATAGACGTACGTTTGACCAAAACAAGAGCTCCAAAACTTCACTGTAACTGCCTAGACTTTAACCAAGGTCAGAAATCACTACACTGCAAGTGTACCTTCCAGCTTAGTCATCTGATCCTGCTGCAATTACATAGACTGATTTCGAATTTGAACCGGATCCATCAACCATGAGATCTATTCGTTTGCTATTCTTCACCTTCCCTTATTCCCTTCCGTCCTTAGAGATTCAATTAATGAACCATCCGACACGTGCAGGCCGGGGTGAGGTGTTGATTCGTCTACTATCTTCACCCCATTTCTCCGTCTATGCAGGTTTCATTCCGTGTGGAGCTGACTTGACTGGTCATCGGAGCTCCTCCAAAATATTGTTTGGAATTTCCCCGACTCGACTCAATTTGAGAGACCCAGGTTCTGCATGCCGAAGACCGATGTCGAACTCAAAATCCCACCCGGGCCCAAGTACTCTGAGGTGATCGTACGGATCTGCTTGGGGGCCCCTTCCCTTCCCTTTCATTCGCTTTCATTCCCTTTCTACTCTGTCTTCAGCTTCCCATTTTCACCAGACCAGTCACCTTTATCTCATCAATATCAGAGTACAAGACAACACCTCACTTCGACCTCAAATGATAAATCCAAGTTTTCTATGGACCTACATCATCAACTTCAGCTTCAATTTCAAAACTAGTCCGCCTCGGGTTCACCTCATCTCGTCTCGTCTTGACTCAACTCGAAGTTGAGTCGTTGACCACGGTCCACATTATTCACGGCCTATTGCATATGTACTTCACTCTGTTCAATTCTGCAGTTAACATTCCCGGCTTCTTTTCGTTGTCAATGAGGAATGAATGACTTGATTAAGTTATTTTGTTCAAGTGTGTGAAGCAGCAGTCTGCCAACAGCCCATGACGATTCAACTCGACTTGATTGTGTGAGCCATCGGGATCGGATCCGGGCTAAGTTGCATAAGGGTGCTAGCTAGAATCCCGACTAGACTTGAATTAACTTCAAACTCAATCTTACTCGAGTCACGTTCTGGGTCAGAAATTCATTCGACGTATGCACTGAGTACGTAGCATTTTTAAATAGGTATGTACTTGCTTCCTTGCTACGAGTGTGTATGAGGGTGGATACTGCTCGTTCCGAGCAGAGCTAGGGGAGGGAATGATGGTGGGGTGTGGCCGGCAGCATACGGGGACGAATGCAAGGGGAACAATGGAGGGAGGGGAGAGGCGTATGGGGCGGGAAGAGCGGGAGGTGAGGAAGAGGTGAGGAAGACAGGAAAGTGGAGGGAAGAGGAGGGGAGATTGCGAGCATGGGGCGGGCATGTGCAACGCCGGCTTCGCATCACACTTGTCTGCAGTAAAGCCAATCTGCAAGACGAGACTGCGCCGCAAGCGCGCGTCGGCACGAGCGAGGGTAGACGTCCGCGCAGCACGTTGATCAGCGCAGGTGCGCAATTGTGCGGTGGGCTGGTAAGGAATGGCGCGACGGGCTCACACGGAGAGGGAGGGGGAAGCAGGAGCAAATAAGGGCGGAGATGAGAAGGAATAGAGGAGGGGACGGCGCGAAGGGTGAGGAAGAGAGCGAAGGAGAGAGTGATGGAAGGCACGATCGTAAGCGCACTGCAAGCCGAGTGTGTGATCGAGCCTCGCAACAAGTGCCACACACGCACGGTCGTATCGTGGCGCTTGAATCGTGCAGCGAGCATGTTGGGGTCGAGGGTCGGATACGACGTGCACGGGAGCCTGCGAATCGCGAAGGGGGTATGATGTGTCGAGCGGTGGCATCATGTATTGAGGTTAGGACGGCGGCGGCGTTGCGGAGTCGGTGTACAGGTGGCAACACATGCAGAAGGCACAGAGAAGTCAGCCAAGAGACGCAGCAGCGGGGAAAGAGTGAGTGGGAGGCGCGAACTTGTGCCCATCAATGTACTCTCCTCTACAATGCTTTGCAGAGAGGCTGTCGGGCAGTGCGAATCAGACTGTTCTTGAAGGTAACAAGGCTCGGGACATGCTGAGACTGGGCCATCCTTGCATGCTTGAGAACAACAAGTGTCGAGGGAGCAGGAGGATGGGGCAGCATGCAGCTAAAATGGCGGGAGCAGTCATACACTTTGCGGCGGGAGACGCGGGCTCTGAGGGCGACATGGGGGTTAGAGACAACCAGGCGAGCTGTGCTGGCAATTTTTGATGGTTGGGGTTCATGCGACATCGGGCAATTTCGGACACAACATTTTGGGGTGTTCATATGGCAACTGATGGCCGCGTGCGGCAGGGTTGTGTTGGAGTAACAACCGAAACACCAATGCACTGCCTATTCGCCATATGGTCACAATGTGACATTACATCAGTGGCTTCTTTCTGACTCCTTCTGACTCATCTTCTGACTTGACTCATACGGACTCATACTGACTCTCCCTAACTCAGACAGAGTCATATTACATTTCTCCTTATATCCGTATGACTCCCTCGTTTTGTATTTAAGCCGTAGCTTTTGAATCGAGACCTCTGCGCATTTGCAGAGGGTCACTGTGCATCGGGCCGATTTCCAACACAAACGCACAAACACTCATACCCTTGATCTCGCTGCCATTATCTGGACTTCATTGACGTACAAGTTCGGATTCTTATAAAGCCCTCCAACGACCGGAGGCAACCGAGACCCCTCATTGACGACGAGGGAGAAAGCCCTTGCGACAACAAGGCACCGACACCCCTCATTAACAACGAGGGAGAAAGCCCTTGCGACAACAAGGCACCGACACCCCTCATTGACGACGAGGGAGAAAGCCCTTGCGACAACAAGGCACCGACACCCCTCATTGACGACGAGGGAGAAAGCCCTTGCGACAACAAGGCACCGACACCCTTCATTGACGACGAAGGAGAAAGCCCTCGTGACGCCGAGGCAACGGAACCCTTCATCAACGACGAAGGAGACCTTGCACGGATTTTGATCCGTTATTTTTGATTCACTCGTTCATCACCACTATCACTCGACTCGATTTCTATGATGGCCAACGACCGCTACATTTTTGCGCGACTCGGAAGCATCAACTATGCCAACGACTGGAATGTTCGCATGGAGGCAGTGCTCATACAGAAGCAGCTGTGGGGCATGATTCAGATTTTGGTGGAACAAACCAAATCTGATGGGACGGCGAAGACCGAGACAGAGATGGAGACAGAACGGAGAGCCTTGATCGCCACACGAGACCCGGTGAAGATGGCCAAAGCTTGTGCCGAGCTTGTGTGCATTGAGCCCAGCCAGCTCGCACATATGACTTCTCGTGATCCCATGATCATTTGGGATGATCTCGATCGGATTGCCCTGAGCGCCTGCGCTGGGAAGAGTCAAAGAAGAAGAGCACTGATACCGCTGCTGTTGCAGAATACGACTCCGATGGATATGACGGAGTCTGGTAAAACACCCTGTCAAGTTTCTGGGGGTGTGCCTTGGTGCTATCGCTTGTGGGGGTGTGTTGGAGTAACAACCGAAACACCAATGCACTGCCTATTCGCCATATGGTCACAATGTGACATTACATCAGTGGCTTCTTTCTGACTCCTTCTGACTCATCTTCTGACTTGACTCATACGGACTCATACTGACTCTCCCTAACTCAGACAGAGTCATATTACATTTCTCCTTATATCCGTATGACTCCCTCGTTTTGTATTTAAGCCGTAGCTTTTGAATCGAGACCTCTGCGCATTTGCAGAGGGTCACTGTGCATCGGGCCGATTTCCAACAGGTTGAACTACGACACAAAAATGACAAATTCATTGCAACGGATTTGGACACTAACAATCTGTATATTGAACTAAAAACCATCGGAAAAACAGCCAGGCAACAGATGATAAAGGGCTCCGAGTGGGAGTCAAGATGTTGTTCGAACAACTCTCTATTGCTGTGTTTGCAAACCATGACACATTTGGTATGACAAAGTTCTGTTTGTCCTTGTAATGAAAATGTGATGCTCTGCAAGTGGCTGAAGTTAGGGTGCCCAAAGACCCGTACCTTACGGTAGCAGGAATATCAATTGAGTTCAGCCTTTCCTTAGGTGGTGTACCATTTGCAGTCCTAATCATGGCTGTCTTAGGCCTGTGTACGGAGTAATTCGGACATTCCCGGACATGTTGATTGTTAGCCTCGACCGAAAATCCCCCCCCCCCTACCGATGTTGTGATTCCGTTTCCACGCGTTCGAATTCATCAACTGCTCGAATAGGTGACACTGTGATGATTGCCTATTCCTTTGTACCATTTCCTGCCTTAGCCGCTTGATTCAGTCTGCACCATCGCTAAATGTCAACGATTAATCAGCGATCACTGCCGGCGGATGTACCCGAAGTCTTGCGTGCGCAACACATGCACAGCCACCCGTCTATATTTTGCTCTCACGTTTGCTGGCCGGGTCTCATGGCTCAAGACAACACCCCTGAAGCAGTTTACTCTGCAACAAAAGGTGTTCGGTCTGCGGCGAGGCTGGGTGCAGCTATAGATTGCAGACAGTGGGTTTGTAATCAAGGTTGAACTTACAGTCAAGGGTAAACTCGCCCTTCTTTAACCACTGCGTCCAGAAATTCGATTTTTTGGATATCATCGTCAGACAGGTCACGCCCATACGACAGAAATTCCTTTCGAGGCCTGTTCTGAACATATCTATCATCAATGATTAAAGACAGATGAGATACTATTGTGATTACTTGAATGGCT
The DNA here is from genome assembly GCA_029378375.1 of Mycena olivaceomarginata. Classification (NCBI taxonomy): domain Eukaryota; kingdom Fungi; phylum Basidiomycota; class Agaricomycetes; order Agaricales; family Mycenaceae; genus Mycena; species Mycena olivaceomarginata. The sequence goes on along the minus strand of JARKIC010000805.1, from coordinate 123,606 downwards.
GGTTGGCGCGCAAGCTCCCATAATATGAAGACGAGACTGCCACCAGTCGTTTCATGACCCACCTTGCTGCAATAAAATTTACGTTTCAAATGTTGGAGTATCAGAAAGGACAGACGTCAAAGTGGATATTTGTTGAAGCCATCATTAGTTAGGAAACTCCGAGCTCAAGACATGAACCGTGGTAAATACGTTATCAAGAATCTGCTCGTCGGAGAGTTGTTCATAGACCGCCTTCTCACCCGCCGGGCACGGAGAAGAACACTAATGATATCTTTCCCCTGGGCCGGCCCATCTTTTGTCGGGCATTTGCTGCCGATTGAATTATTCTTGTCAAAGGCAGATTTCCCGTGCTCCAGAATTTTGCGGCCTATTCGGTGTAAATTGTTTTGACAATGCCTTGGCTCTGCATAAGCGGCAAAGGAGCCCTCGTAACGGTAGGAATGGCGCGTACAACAATGGGTGCCAGGAATGCGAACACTTCAAACCGACATTAACATGTTTAGTCCAAGAAGAGCTGATCTGCGCCGCGTTGGAGTGCAGATCATTCGGGCGCATAGATTGCGCGGAAAAAGAATGGGAGAGTGCGACGGTACTGATGATATCGAGACTACATAGTGCCATTGGCCTAAGTAATTGATACAAGATATGCCTTCGCTACGCTCCGGCGCAGTGATTCAACTTGACATAGTGTAATACAGCTTTGAAAATCAGAAAAGGAAGTTGTACTAATGGGCTCGAAGATACCGTTACGCACTGCTGAACCGCCGCAAAATTTGGTCATTGAAGGTCATTGATAGCAGATGGACGTGCGCCGATCCGTAAAAGTGACTCATTTATTACTGTGTTTATCAAAGAAGCGAATGACCACGTACACATCGTTGTGCTTAATTCACAAAAGGCTGTGAGTGAAACCTGTGTTAGGAGATTCGGAATATCTCACATGATTGGGAGTGTTGGTGGGGCGGTTCCCCCGGAACGCAAATGGTAATCAGAAGAGCGGAGTAGACAGAAGGGACATCTAATTGTCAGAGTCGTGTTGAGAGAGAATAAATTGCTGTTTGTGTCTTGGCTCGTCCATATCTACCAAAGTCGTACAGCATGCTGAAGCCAGAGCTTGATTCTTTTGCTCGGAGGGCTTGCATCCGGCCGATCATGTTTGGGTCCGATTCCTAGAACCGTATTTTGCTTGAAATTTGACCGTTGAGGGGAGAGGAAGACAGGCTTGGGCACTTTTTGACGCTGGGCTTGATTCATGCTGGATTGACAGAGTAGAGAGGTATTGCGAGGTAGTTGATGCGGGTGACGCGAATCGATGGTTGAAACCGTCTGGAAGTGAGCTTGAGAATCGCTTGAGAGTTGATGGGAGCCACGGTGGCTTGCGGCCTGCAGCATCAGCCAGGGCTTGATTCATGCACGGCGTGTGGGGACCCGGGAGAGGTGGACTGCGAGGGGGGTAGTGGTGCGGAAGAAAGAAGCGGACGTCTTGAAAGTGCTCTTGTGTGGTTATTGAGCGGTCAAAAACGCGGGCATGTGAGTCGCCTATGAATCCAGAAGCACGGAAAGGGCAGAAAGAGCAAAGTCCAAATTAAAACGTGATGTATGAAAATAGGTGTGAGAAGACAGTGCACGAGGCAACCGAGACAACGGGATTGAGCGGGCGGCCTGTGAAAGGGCTGAAACGCTTGCAACATGGGGGTGAAGCGGCGATTCGCAGCCGCCTCATTGCGGGGTCGAACTTGAACAGCGATGGAATTCAATCGGACCGCTCGTTGGCACCGGTAATAAATGACTGAACGCCGGGTAGAGCTAAGGGGCGGCAATAGGTCGCGGATTAAGCGGCCTGATTCCGTCCAGAACCCGAAAGCATGTTAGTGGTGTGCAAATCCAAATAAATTCCGACGATCCTACCTTTTGAGCGAGCCTTAAGCGCTGGAAAGACAGCAGAATTTGCGAGCAGTGGATCGGATCAAAATTAGTGTAGTCGAGCGTCTTCGAGCGTCCAGTTTTCTGGATCGAGGTTAATTTTGAATACACAGAGGGTCAGCTGGCCAAACCCAGAAGCATTTTTTGGCGCTCGAAGGGATTTGGCGCCAAGAAAGTGCAGAAAAGGATAAATTATACGTCGGGAATCGCCGCGGCTTGTGGCGTGCGAAACAAACAGGTACATCGTGATACGAGGCATCTGCTTAATATACGAGGTACACCGAGTATTCGGGAGAAGAATCGAATTCACTCACATACACGCGCTAATGAACGGGACGATGTTGAGCCAAGTTCGTCCGTTGCGGGCATGGAATCCAGCAGGATGAGGTTGGTCAGGTGTGCTTCCAGCTGCTCGGCGCATTCATGTCATTTATTTTACAGATTCTGTCCTAGTTTCATTTCAAATATTAAATAAACAAATCTGTATGGAGAGATGGCATGAGCCCACGAGAATTCAGGACCCAGTATCTTGCGCTGCCGATGCCAGTCATATCTCTCTGCCCAGAGTACCCCCTTTCCGAGCAGATTCTTGATTGGAGGTCAAAACGCAGGCGATTTGATAAGTGGCTGTTAGCGAGTATGTGATGCACTGCTGAATAGTCTGTTGCAACTATCTATTCGTCTCCATTAGTTCTTTCATCCAAGTTGCGACATGAGTCCAACTCGCAATATCAGGGTGGAATAGCACTACTTTGATTTTATTGTTCACAAATTATTGTACACACTTGCTGGTTAGACATTAGATGTTCGGATTTATTTAAGGTTGTGAGTCTCAGGACCGTGTTATCCGGCCTGCCCGCTTCAAGCAACCCACTAAACTATTTGAGTGCTATACCTGTAGCATGGCGGAATGCCATCCGTATTTGTTTCCTGAGAAAGAGTATCGCTTTCTCCGACTTCACGCCTCTATTCAATTAAAGCATCAACCTCAGCAAAGCTCGGGAATTCAGCGTCCTACCTCGTATTAATTGGAAAAGCCCAGTCTGCCTCTGCTTCTCCATTTTATTTTTCTAGCATTTATGCGGACTGGCAGGATCTCGCACGACTTGTTCTACACATATGGTGTGCTCACGTTGTGTACGCAAGACTTCGGATGTACCCGAACAATTGATGATATCGATCACGTGTCGATTGTTGGAGCGCCATTATATCGATCTGTGTTTATGATGGTAAGAGGCCGGCAAGCGGCGGGGCACAAACAGTTACAAAGAGCAGAGTGGTCCAGAAGACGCCGCTCGTCGTCGACCTTCGGTCGACTCCTCGCGGCGGCTCGTACTATCATTAGCCTACCTTTGCAAAAAAATTGATCTATTGTTCAATTTTGAGTCAAATCCCTTAAGAAAAAGATGGTATGCTTATACGTCCTAGATGAGCCTTCCTATGCGGTTTCTAGAGCTGACGACGGGGATGGGAGTCCAAAGGAAAATTGAGAGTCGATTTTTGATGAAATCCATCAGAAATGATGGTCTGTCAATTTGGCGGGCCATCATTTTTGCGAAGGTGGGGTTTTGAGGTTTTCGACTTGGCAACATTGTGGCTTCCTCTACAGGTCACCAATATGCCTGAAAATATTCAAGTGAAAGATTCATATGTATGGCTCTGCAAATCCCAAAATTTGCAGAAATCCGAGGTGAGATGCGCACACACAATGCCCATCAAAAATATTTTGCAAAGGTAGGCTAATGCCGCTGACCACGGGCTTTGATAACACGTCAGCTTGATTTTCAATCTCGTCACGCTTTTGACGGCATTCTTGGTTGTCTAGTACACAACAGTACTAACGTACTGTTTGTGAATAAGGTTCCGGAAGTACTCGGGCCCGCCTAGTCCCTGTGCCCTGCCCACCACCTCAGTAGGCCACTTTTTCGCGAAATGTCTGGTATATAGCCCACAGGCACTTCGCGAAGTTTCTGGGCAACCCTTAAATGGTAGCCGACGGGTTGTGTTTGTACTGGAGGCTTATGGGCGGCATTCCGGCGCTGTCGCAGCCATCACTACAATGCTCGAAAGCCGCACGGCGACCATTCCGCGTGAATCGGACTGCCCGGCATCTCGGTATTTATTGCCTAATTGAGAAACTAAGGACAAGATACAGCTCTGCTCCCCGTACCACCTGCGCGCTCCCTGCCATTGCTCCCGCCGTGCAGCAACCACGCCCCTTCCTTCTGTGTTCTGAATCCTCCCGCATACGCGCCATTTCCGCCAGCATTTTCGGAATTCCAGGGGCGGGCCCCGCAGCGGCGGCCGGGTGATTACGGACCCCACGGGGTGCACACATGGGTATTAAGGCGGGCAAAGGTGCACATAACTGCTGGACACCATGCCCGAGCCTAGGGGGGACGGGTGCGAGGATTTCGGTATCAGGGGCGGGTTCACCTACCGGTGGCGGGTAGGGCAATTCCACACTCGGCAGGACCCGCACAATGGCTTTGACCGGGGGAGGGGGTGCATGGCGATGCATTACAACATTCCCTAGGCCCACGTGGCTGCTGGTCACGGTGCGCGCTGGGAATTCGGGGATTGGGGCGGTTGTACGCCGGTGGCGGTCGGGGCGATTGTGCGCTTGGCAGGCCATACACGTTGAATTCTAGGGGAGAAGGGGGCGCGCTGGGATGGATTGTGACTTGCCCCAAGCTCACGCCGGTGCAGTTCGCATGGCGGGGCAGGAATCGCCTCAGGAACGGGCACCCGCCCGCAGCGGGCAGGGCGATTCCGGCCTGGCCAGGGGTGTGCGGACAATCTGAGCACGGGAGAAGGTGCATAGGGATGTCATACGACGTGCCCCAGGCCCACGCTGCCGCTGCTTGGAGAATGCGCGGAGAATCATGAGTCGGGGGGCAGGTATGCGCCTGTGGCAATTGTGAGCGCAGCGGGACGCGCGCATCTGAGCGTGGGATGGGGTACATGAAATGCTGCGCAACCTACCTCATGTGTCCACAATTTGAGATGGGCGAGGTGCCGGGCGTTGCGCGCGCGTTTCAGGGATCGGGGGCCGCCGCCACCACGCCGTGGCAGGGCAATTGTGAGCAGTGCGGGGCGCGCTATAACCGTATCCCAAAGGATGTACAAGGATGTAAAGCAGCCCTGCCGCCGCCAGAACGTGCACTCGGCAGTGTGGGCTGGTGTTTCCAGATTCGGTGCCCTCGCGCGTCCCGGGGCTGGGGCGGGACGATTGCGAGGGGCTGGGGCCACGCAGCACACCGGAAGGATGAGTGGGGATGAGGGACAATGGTGAGAAACCGAAAGAGAAATGAGCAGAGGCCTAGGCCATGCCCTCCTGCTTCTCGCGCACGGGCTGGGGTTTTGCCACGGGTCGATTGCGGACGGGTGGGGTGGTGCCGGTCGTGCAGCACGAAGAAGGTGAAGGTGGTGGTGGGTTGGTGCGGATTAAAAAGACTCCCCCTCCCCTCTTCCTCTGGCGCACAGACTGGGTCCAGGGCGAAAGATCGATGATTAGATTAAAACGATCCAATATCAAATGGAGAGTAACACACCTCGAATGAAGAACCGAAACCCAGTGACTAGTTGAGTTACGAGGCATAAACTAGCACTGCGTACGAGGCCAATCGATTCCGTGCGGGGCGAAGCGCTGAATATTCGCTGATGTTGTCTGTGTGGCAGTTTGTCACAGTGGATTCACAGCGGATCGGCGGCATTAAAAGCCAGGTGTATGACTCGTTGTCAATGTAGAGGCCGTATGTCGAGGTTTTGGGGAGGAAGGCAGATCCGGTGTGGTTGGGCGTCGAAGTTGGTGGTGGGCGGTGGTGTGAAGAGCCAAAAGAAGCAAGTACTGCCACTGATTGGCAGATCTACCACGCCGGATTTGGACAGATGAAGGCATCAAACCGCCGAAACCGCGTATTTGAGATGCACGATTGACCTTCTACTCAATAATGGTGGCGGAAAGTCGACTAGAAGCATACATTAATTTTATAGAGAAGAAATCTCGCCTCTAATTTTTTTTCTGGTGGAGCATTCACTCAAATGTCATGGCCAAGACAAATAAATCCTTCCTGGCCAGCATTCGCTTTGGAGGCCGAAACTTTGCACAATAAGAGTTAGGAAGGTTCATTGGACCTTTGAAAAAATGATTTGAGGGTAGGGAGTGGGTATAGGGGATGATTTAGCCCATTCTGCCCAGGTATAGATGTGGATATTCTGCTGGATTGGGCTGCATTCTAGGCCTCGTATCTTGAGGAAAAGAACTTTTATATGATATCTTTCATTCTGGAATGCATCTGGAGCGATTGACAAAGTTTCATTTTTCGACCAAAATCACACCGTCTGGAGATTGTCGAGACATAGGAGGGTGGAATAGCGCGTACATGGTCCTTGAAGCGAAGATAAAGGTCGTATGAACTCGAAACAATCGAAAGATCTGGGGTATTTAAGACCCCAGAGCTCCAAGTCTCGAAACATTGACAAAATGGATCACCGACTCACCACTAGTTGAATGAATTCAGGTGCGAATCGCACTTTAGCTTGACTTTCGACACCTCAATCCAGGATATTTCCCTGCCATCTTCAAGACCTCACATAATTTTGATAAATGTTGTTTATATAGTTTGTATGTATCCTGTGAGCATTTTAGAACATTTTTAACATCCTTTTGCATACCTCCAGGAACAAAATTTGGTTGAAAGTTGAAATTTTGGCGGGCATTCAAGTTGGGCGCAGAATAAAATAATCTACACGGGATCATTTTGTTCAAGTCGCGAATATGATGTTATTATGGAGTAATACTACCTTCCAAGGCTAAAGATCAGCTGAAAATATGTGCGGGGAGCGTACAGGATTGAGATTTTGAGCGGTTTCGGAAGTTTCCGAGCGCGGTCCGGAGCACCGCGCCAATGAGATCGCACCATCAACGCGGGCGCTTGCACTCGAAATTTAGGCGCCAACGGCAAGAAAGCATCGCAAAATCGTTCATTCGGGTACTGGAGGTGCATATAACATTCTTATATATGTACTCATACTATCTACTAATTATGAATCTACAGGTGTCGACCCGCAGCTTCAAATCCCCTCGATCCCCACCCAACCTTCTTCACTCACGATCTACTGCAAAAGCTCGTCGGTGCGCAGGGCTGCAGACCCGGAGCGTGTGCACGACCGAGGGGAAGAGTAAACAATGTCCAGAGGACCCGTGGGTACGAACGAGCCGAGCGGGGACGGTGCACGAGTGGGAAGGCGGCGGTGTATGGGTCCATCCAGGGTCGGGTTGCACAGTGAGAAGCAGGAGGGCGGGGCGCGGAGATGGTGCATGGGGGAGTAGGGTGTGAGGAGGAGGGTGGAGATGCCGCGGGTCAGCGCTGGGGCAGCGCAAGCGGGGTCCGAGCGGATTGTACGACGGAGTGCGGTCGTACAGAGGGTGTGCCAGTAGTCAGGTGCGTGGGTGCGCAGTGGGGCATGACACAGCGTCAAGTGGGGTGGAGTGCGGGGGGATCAGGGGTGAATGTGCCATGCCCCTTGGCAACACCAGTGCGCGCGCGGCAGTGGCGCCGTGCACTGCGCAGCGCGGCGATGGCAAGCGGGAGTAGGGACGAGATACGCGAGCGAGGAGAGAGAGTTCATGTGCGTGGGTGAAAAGGTGGAGGTGTAGAGCGGGCGAGGGGTGCACTACAGGTACACATAAGCGCTGCACTGGCGGCAGCACCAAGTGTGCGACGCTCCCGAACGTGCCACACTGCGACGGGAAGCGGGTGCAGCGGAGGCGAAAGTGTCGATGGGTGCATGTTGCAAGCAAGCCACACAAGCGGGTGAATGGGCAGGGCGAGCGAAACGGGGCCGCGAGCAGGTGCGCGGTGATGACCACGGGCTTGCAGAGGGCGAATGAGCGCGAGGGAGGCTGCGGCGATTGGGCGCGCACAGTGCGAGCGAGTGTGCCCTGTGTTGAGGAGTACGTGAACACCGGCATAGATGAGGCGAGGGGGGTGGGCCTGCGGTTGCATGGGAGGGAGGTCCGCAACGGCTGCGTGCAAACAGAGCAGTACGAGCCCGGGCAATGTGCATGTGGGGTGGAGAGCAGAGGGGGCCTGCGCATACGCTTATACCGATCAGGTGTGCGTGCTGCGTGGGCGATGAGCAGGCCAGGCGAGCGGACCGGGCGAGGCGAGAAGTAGTGGAGTACTATGTGGTGGTGGGAACACTATCGGAGTGTACTGCGCAGCGGGAGCGCAAGCAGAGTGCGCACACAAGCGCACTGTGTATACGAAGGTGCTGTGGGTAAGGGTGAAGGCAAGCACGAGGGCGGAGGGCGAGGGGCAGGGAGCACCGAGGGAGACGTGCTGGTGGTCGGCTTGAGCGCCGCGAGAAGCAAATGAGCACTGTGTGGACGAGGGTATGAGGGTCATGACGTGGGTCACCGATAATTGACACCTACAGCATCTGGGCAAACCAGGGCGCACAATAATGCCGAAAAGCAGCCAAAAAGAATTTAGACGCTGCTGCGCCGGGCAGTGAAGGAAGCAACACAGGGATAAGCCCAGGTACATATCTTCCAATCCAAGCGCAGTAGAGAGCAATTGGGGGCGTGGTGCGGCAGGGAGGGGGGAAAGGGAGCGGGGAAGGCCAAAACGAGCGCCGCCGAGGGAGCCTCCGTGAGGGGATTAGAGTGCCGGTGAGGCCGGTGAAACACTGACTATGGGGCTGGCGGTGTAATAACCACAACACAAACAAACCTTGTAAATGAATACGCGGTTCGATAATGCAACTACAACAACTCAAACACTATAGTCCTCGTGCAAGTTCGGGGTTCCAATCCAGTATAGATTGTGGCAATTTGAACTCTAGTTCTCTTTGAGAAGCAAGACTTTACAGGTCCACAAGTCATATAGATAAACTTGCTCGAATCCGTTCTAGGCGCAATCGCGATAGACAGATGAGATTTTATGTCCAATGGTTTTGTATGATGTGGGTCTAGGTTTGGAGAATGATACTCCGATGCGTAAAGCAAGTGATTCTTATGAATTCCGATTCCAAATAGTATCCGCGATTGCTAATCCTTGCGAGATTACAACCAATTGTCAAGTCTGATCCGTTTCCTTATATTCCACGCGTCCGTTCCGTTTATCCAATATGTTCACGCGTCGTTTATAAAGATCCAAATCCAACACAGATAATATTCAAACAGGGAAAACAAACGAAACTTGGTATAGCTTCTGGGTGTCTCCGAATGAATGACTACTCTACCGGTTAAGCGTGAAGTCTAGTAACTTCGCGTCCAACAGGTGGGGTGAGATTCACTGGTGTTCCTCCCATAACCATCCACTTAAATACGTTACAGGATTCTAAATATAAACAAGACTGATACAAACGAACAATAGGGTTCAGGGTATATGACTAGTGGTATGGCAGCTAGCCGATGAACTCCTGTCAGATATCAAGCGATTAGTAAAATTGAGAGAGATTTATAAGAAACATCAACGAGCCGAGCTTAGCGATGAGTCAAGATCTACATCGCTTAGAACGATCGTGATGGAATATTGTTGATATGTCAACTTTTAGCCGACCTCCTCGTCAGCACTCCGCTACCCTCCTTGTTAACCATCCGCCCAACTGGTTCCACTTTGAACCGCTACAGTGATTTGTCTGAAAACTGTGATAGCTGCCACTTCCTAGTACCCGAGTATGGTTTCTTAGTCAATTGTTTGATCAACCAAGTCCACCCTCCTCTTGGCGGGTCTGAAGACGTCAGATGATGTCTAATAATGATCCTTCTGGTTCAGAAGGATAATCCCTCGTAATACGCCCTTAGTCAGGGATGTGCAGTAGCCCCAATCCGTTTCCAGGATGGTAAGGCACTTTCCGCGATTGCTCCACTAGCGGCTTCTCACTTCAACCCTTTACCAGGATCGTTGTCCAGCGCCTTTCTAATGGTTTGAGACACATTATATCCCTTTTAGCTAACTGCCCAGGCCAGCAATAGCCCTCGTGAGATGATGTCGTAATGTAATGAAGTACATTATAGTATGTTGCAATTCGAGCAGATTTGAATAAATGCCCGGGTGCCCCAATACCAGGTCTGTCACCGGCAGATGAGATGACGAAGGGCTCGCATTGAGAGCGCGATGTAGGGCGGCCATGAGCAGGGACGTATGGGTAGATGGGTAGGGAGCGAGCGAGCGGCAGGCGCGGGTGGTGGGCAGAAGCAGCAATGATGTCATTCACACGCTGTCCCGGCAGCAAAGGAAGCCGCCAAATTGATCGTTGATGGCGTACAAGGTCTGCCGAAACTGCTATTCAAGCCGCCTCATGGTCCAGGCGCCCACTGACAGCTGTGGGCTACTGCCCAGGAATTTCGCAAAAGGCCTGTCGGGTACTGCCCATTTTTTTCGCGAAAACCTAACTTAATGGGCTGACGCCCTTCGGATGAATGGCACCCCAGACGTTCACTTTCACCTTCTTCCGGCCATTGGCCTCAGTAGGCTGGATGCTACGTGGGGCCAGAGCATCCTGGCCATGTTGTCGCCTGACGTAGCGGTGTCCGTCTGATGCCCCAAGAACGATCTTGCACTCATCTGAGTTGATGAGGATGCCACGGAGGAAGGTCTCCTCGTTGGTCCAGTCACTGTAGTGCTCGTACATGCTCTCGTGCTGCTTGACATGCTGTGGGAGAAGATTTTGCTTCTTGCGCTGCGCAAAAACGTGAAGGCCGAAAGAGGCAAGAGAGTGGCGCATCTGTGGATAGAAAGGTCAAAAACAGTCCAATGTAGAGGGGACTGTGACGCACGGTGCGAGGACGAAGGTCTGGGAACATGGCCAGCCGTACATCCTCTCCATCGATCAGCTCACCCGACTTCAGCCTCTCCTCCGCCTCCCTCAGCTGCTCGTCCAAGAGCACTCGTTTGTGGCCGGCATTCCCTCGCCTCCCGTCGTAGTAGCAGTCGCCTCCGTGGCTCTTAACAATGTTGTAATTGCGTCCCACTGTCACTGGGTCCATCCCTTTGAAAGGCGATCGCTGACAGATCACGGGAAACGTCAGTTCAAGGTCCTCATGGAGGATTATCGCCTTGGCGCGCTTAGTCAGTGTGCATTTTGGGTTGTTGGCACCCCTGGGTGTGCGCAAGGGTGTCTCTGTGGGTACGCGAGGCATAGCAGTAGGTATAGAAAGACAAAGGATGAAAATTGATCGCAATTTCCCAAAAAGGAAATACAAACGATTTTGCCGCTACTGTAGGCATGCAGACATGAATCGCAAAGTCCAAGTGTCACCCATCACAATGGCCCCCCAGATCTGACTGCCAATTGTTGAGCAGGAGGAAAAAAATTCTGCCGGCAGAAGTTATTGTGCTCGCATCCCCTCCCTGGCTGATGTACGGGTGCGCAGTTTGGCCGGGGTGCATACTCCATCTAGGAGATCTGCAAGACATCCCCTCCTCTGTGCTTGCTTGCTTGCTGGATGCACCTATGCCAGCCATCCTGGCTAAAAGCCCCTGCTCCGGATGAGCACCCAGTCCATCAAGGACATACTCGTTATAGAAATAAGTGATGGACGGTCACAGTTGTGACCATGAAAAATTCTCCTCGACTCTGTACACTACGAATGCAATACAAACACTATTGACTCAAAACTTTGTGTGCCTGCCCTTCGCCCCTACGACTGCCTCTACACGCTCTCGCATCCGGCCCGTATGCCTATTTATTGCCTCAATCGGCAATTTCTCCCATTCCGCCATCACCACGGCTTTGAGCCCCTCAAAATTTGTTGGACGCGGTAGATGAGCTCGGACGCGTGCCTTGAGCTCATGCCAGACTGGCTCGATGGGATTGAGGTCAGGAGAGCTCGAGGGGTGGGGAAATAATGGGATATTATGGTCAGAGAACCATCGGTGCGTTGACTTGGCCTTGTGTGATGGCGCTCCGTCTTGCTGAAACCTGATTCCTGGCCGCTTCTTCCCCAATTCCTCCATAGCTCGCTCCAGGGCACCTTCAAGCACCTGCCCTTGGTACCTAGCTGCCGTCATCCCTCCTCCTTTCCCACCAGGATACTCCAAAACCACCAACGGCCCCTTCCACCCGTCCGCGATGCATCCCCAGACCATCACGCGGATGTTCGACTGCTTGAATGATGGAACTAGGCACTCCTGCTCCCACACTTCGTCTGGACGACGTGTGACGTAGACCCGGCCATTTTTGTCGTCGAGATGCAGGTAGCACTCATCAGACCACATGACACGGGTCCAGTCCTGCTCGCTATTTGCCTCTGCCCATGCCCGCCGCCGGCTTTTCTGGGTCTTTGTGAGGAAGGGGACCTTCCTCCCGACACGTCGATGGTATCCCTCCTTTGCCATCACATTGGCGACAGACTTGGCGCTGATGGGCGGCTCCATCTCGTTGGCGATGTCGGCGAATGGTTTTCGCCGGTTTCCCAGGGCCTGTCGATGGATTTGGCGTTCCATGCGGGGAGTTATGGTGGTGGGGCGACCGCTCCGAGAACGATTTTCGACGGATCCGGTGTCTTTGTACTTTTTCCAGAGCTTCCGTGCAGTCTCGTAGGGGATGTGAAATTTAGCTGCATTTTCTTTGATGTTTTCTTGGACAAGCATAGCACCAATGAACTGGTTTTTAGTGGAGGAGTCATGGTAGTGATATGGCCCGTCCCTAGGCATCGAGAAATGGTCCAAATGATATTGAAAATAGAGTGTACGGCGCGACAAAAGTTTCCATCAATCAACATCACATGATCGAGTGTCCATCACTTATTTCTATAACAAGTACACCAGTCCTCTGTGTTGGATCGTCGGACTGTGGGTCATCCTTTGGCCAGGCCTAGCATAGTCCATCCAGGACCTGTGTAAGTCATCTGCCTGCCCATGCGCTGCAAGCAGCTTCCTTCCAACAGCTCATTGGACTGTCGGAGGGCAGGTCATCCTACAGCTAGCCTGGCATGGTCCATCAAGGACATATGCAAGTCATCCCCCTGCCCATGCGCTGCAGGCAGCTTACTTCCAACAGTCCGTTGGACTGTCGGAGGGCAGGTTGTCTGCGGCTAGGCCTGGGGGATGTCTATATAAATATACATCCCCTATAGCCCCCCACTTTTTCTTCGTGCACCACTGGGCCAACTGTAGGTCCCAGAGCGCATTGATAAGCCGTGAAACGGACCATGGGTGAAATAGCAAGTAATTTGCCGATTTCTACCTTAATCACGTAGTGCGCTGCTCCAAAGGATTAGCATAAGTCCTATATGGCTAATCAGGGCTTGATCCTGCATGAGGACCTTAATCAAGTCCGCCTGGGATGCATCAACTGGAAAGTTCATACTGGTTGACATCCATGATTAAGGGTTTAATTGCCAAGATTAAGCATCGCTGCTTAATCAAGGCATCGCGGGGCCCACAAACAACATGGGCAATATTAATCATCCTCTCTGATGATCTGGGCACCACTGTGGGGGTCTTGATTAGGCGTTCAAGTGCTTTGTTGTGCTTGATTTACAGAAGGAGCCTTGCGCGACGGGTCAGGTGATTCGGGTTTAACAGTAACCGGTTACCCCGGCTGTGGTTGAACTTCGCTTATCAACTATCCGATCATTGTTGCCATCCTGATTTGGTTACTTGAACCAGGCCAGGACGGTAACTCGCATATCTCCACAACCACTTGGCGGTTTGGGCTGATTAAGGTACTGGCTCAAAGCCAGTACCTACGTCTACCTAAAACTGAAGGTCCTGAACGGGGGACAAGAGGATAGAAGATGGGACTGTCTACATTATCGGACAAGGAGCAGTCACACCGGACACACTCTAGCATTAAGGGGTCGACACATGAGGATCCTATATATTTACCCACACGTGATTAACTATGGACGCCTTACTCATATACCAGCCAGTAGACTAATCATCGTATTGTAAGCGTAATTGTACAGTATATAAGGAGGAGGTTTTGGCATGGATAGGGACTGAACTTTCTGTCACTAAGAGCATTAGCCTTTACCGGGTATTGCTTGATAAACGACGGAGATTCGGGACTTGTCACCCAGGACTGACTTCGTTAAGGAGTTTTGTTTCATCTGCACAAGTAACTCAATATCAATTGTTGGATCGGGATCTTGGGATTGGGAATGGTTAAGAAGCTAGAGAGAGCTTATTAGGATTGAGAACATGGCACCGCACTACAGTAGCCTTGGAAGGCTTATTATTTGGGATTTGGAGAACACAGCACCTTGTTAGGATTGGGATTGTTGGCTCAAGCTTCTAAAGCTTTTAAACTCGATTTGTTGGCTTAGGCACTCGTTTGGCATTGCTCAAAGAGGTCTAATACTCTAAATCAACCTTGCACTTCGGACTAGACCTCTTAAAACAGGCTTGTTCCTCGCAACCTCTGTTGGATTATCTGTGCTCCTTGAACCTTCTTAAAGTGTTCAAAAGACCCGTACTCGGCGGTGACAGACCTGGTATTGGGGCACCCAGGCATTTATTCAAATCTGCTCGAGTTGCAACATACTATAATGTACTTCACTACATTACGACATCATCTCACAAGGGCTAATGCTGGCCTGAGCAGTTAGCTAAAAAGGATATAATGTGTCTCGAACCATTAGAAGGGGCCTGGACAACAATCCTGGTAAAGGGTTGAAGTGGGAAGTCGCTAATGGAGCAATCGTGGAAAGTGCCTTACCATCCTGGAAATAGATTGGGGCTACTGCACATCCCTGACTAAGGGCATATTACGAGGGAACATCCTTCTGAACCAGTGGGATCACTGTTGGGCATCATCTGACGTCTCCAGAACTGCCAAGAGAGGGCTGGACTTGGTCAATCTAACAAATGACTAAGAAACCATACTCGGGTACTGGGAAGCGGCGGCTATCACGATTTTTAGACAAATCACTTAAGTGGTTCAAGGCGGAACCATTTGAGCGGATGGTTACCAAGGAGGGTAACGGAGTGCTGACGAGGAAGTCGGCTAAAGGTTGACATATCAACAATATCCCATCACGATCGTTCTAAGCGATGTAGATCTTGACTCATCGTTAAGCTCGGCTCGTTGATGTTTCTTATAAATCTCTCTCAATTTTACTAATTGCTTGATATCTGACAGGAGTTCATCGGCTAGCGGCCATACCACTAGTCATATACCCTGAACCCTATTGCTCATTTGTATCAGTCTCGTTTATATTTAGAATCCTGTAACGTATTTAAGTGGATGGTTATGGGAGGAACACCAGTGAATCTCACCCCACCTGTTGGACGCGAAGTTACTAGACTTCACGCTTAACCGGTAGAGTAGTCATTCATTCAGAGACACCCAGAAGCTATACCAAGTTTCGTTTGTTTTCCCTGTTTGAATATTATCTGTGTTGGATTTGGATCTTTATAAACGACGCGTGGACATATTGGATAAACGGAACGGACGTGTGGAATATAAGGAAACGGATCAGACTTGACAATTGGTTGTAAATCTCGCAAGGATTAGCAATCGCGGATACTATTTGGAATCGGAATTCATAGGAATCACTTGCTTTACGCATCGGAGTATTATCTCCAAACCTAGACCCACATCATACAAAACCGTTGAACATAAAATCTCGTCTGTCTATCGCGATTGCGCCTAGAACGGATTCGAGCAAGTTTTATCTATACGACTTGTAGACCTGTAAAGTCTTGCTTCCCAAAGAGAACTAAAAGTTCAAATTGCCACAATCTATACCGGATTGGAACCCCGAACTTGCACGAGGACTATAGTGTTTGAGTTGTTGTAGTTGCATTATCGAACCGCGTATTCATTTACAAGGTTTGTGTTGTGGTTATTTCACCGCCAGCCCCATAGTCAGCGTTTCAGCGGCACAGTCTAAACCATTCAAGGGGAAAGTAGTTAGGATTTGGTTAGTAGTTGCGTTTTTGCCTTAATCAAGCAACTCGCATTCTGCTCGTTGGGTCTTGATTAAACTAGTACTGCTGTTGTAGACACCGAGCAAGCATTTCAGCGTGATGAAAAATTACACCCAATCCCGATGAGTCTAGCTCCTGGGAAAGACGAAAAAAAAAATTGGGTGCTGGGAAGGGGACCTCATGCAGCAATTGAATGCGCAAAGAGGTTCCTGGCCAAAAGGACATAGGAAGCGAAGAGGGTAAGTACCAGTCCAACACAACCCAATATTGGCTGGGACAAGGAGCTGCCAGGAATAGGCGCTCATCTGTCCCCCTTGGTGCTCTGAAGTATGCGAACCAAGGCCTGAGGTAGGCTCCACTCCCGTTGGTAAGTAGGAAGGCAGGTCGAGCGAGCGGGTGCAAGTTCAAGGAGGTGCGAACCAATGCAGTGACCATGGATTGGGTAGTAGGGTCGGTGCAAGAAGGGGAGGATGGGGAACAAGAGTGCCGAGATTACAGGGCTAGAAGCAGGAAGCACCGGAAGATTATTGAGGGTTCCGGCAGGTTGCAATAATCAGGTTTTGCATTGAACTGTGGGGCTGAGCTCGCTGGACTCACTCCCGCAAGCACGGGAGCGAACGCTGGGCGCTGCAGGTTAGTCGGAGCGAGTACACGGTGCCCGGACATGCGGTCTGGCGGTGGCGACATCTATGGGTTCAGGTGACTCGATAATCCTTCGGGGCCTGGAAGCCTACGTTGATTGGACAGTGGCGTGACTGGATGGCGAGATGGGGAGCGGCGGTGCGCTTGTATGATGTAGCGGGTGCCCGGTCCAGTACACCTTCCTTCATTGAGCAGTGTTCAAACACGCTCAGATGTGCCATATTTGCATCCGTGCCACAGGCAGAGCTGCAATCCTTCCATACCCGACTTTCTCCCACTCGCAACGAAGCACAGGTCCTTCACGAGCAGCGCCTGAACGCGCTCAAATGAAGTTCAAAGCAGCCGTGCAAGACACTGAGCAGGACGCCGCCGGGGCGCGGGGCTGACGTGATGCCAGCCTACTACGGCCCCAGCTCCTTCGCGCGTTGTGAACACGTCCTCCACCTCGCATCTTCGAGTGCCAGGTCAGCACGTAGGCGTACACCACTGCACTGGCTTCCCCATATACGGGTGTCTGGGAGACGCGCATGCATATGTGGTAGGTGTATCGACCGGGAGCTTGGAAAGCATGGGCGAGGACACGCCACTAGGGGGATGCTCAGAGCAGTATTCTTGCCCCAAGGAGCAGCGCCGAGTGATTTGATACATCAGTGAGAAGCAGAAGACGTGGAGAAAGAGACGCTCGTGCAAAGCGCTCATTTCTCGTGTACGTTGTCAAGAATACACCGGGCACTCAGAGCACGCCAGCGCTCCACTGGGGAGGTAGAAAGTCTGTGGTTGCTGCTCAAGGAGTGAACACGATCTTGCCCCCCAATCAGAGCATATCCCGGTGCATTCCACTCAAAATTTGCACCGGACCAATGGCCTGCCCTTAGTGCACCGGCGCCCTATGGCTCCTTCCCAGGACACTCAAACAGCACAGGCGAGGAGCAGCCAAAATAAGGTGCTCACTGGCCAAGACGCGTCGGTGAAGCACCCAAGTAAGGCCGTGTAACAGCGAGATGTCGACATAACAACAAGCACGATGGCGACCCGGGTGGAGAGGGACGTAGAGCAAAGATGGCGAGGTAGACCGACGGTGCGAATCCCGCTAGAACGCAAGAGGGCTTGGCTCCTGAGATTGCAGCAAGCTGGGACAAGGCTTCCGCGCAGACGTTCACGTCCCAGAATTGTTTCACTCTACCCCAATTGTTTCACCAAGAGACCCGACATCCGGAGAGGAATCCAACGAGGGCCGAGGTTATAGCATTTTCGTTACACTGGATCTTGAAGAGAGGGAAGTGGCCGAGCATAGCCACTGATCGGAGTCGATCCTCCGAATCCCGTTGTATTCCGTCAAGTCTCTTCCACCACGAAGCTCCGAGCACGACTCGAAGGCGATCCTTAGGATGAATCATAAACACTTCCACTACGGCTGTATGCGGCCGCGAAGGCGCTCCAACGCGTATTGTATATGGAGGTACATCCCATTATTTCCCATCTGCAAGCAGTTCCTCCCCGTTCCATTATCCGAAGAGCAGCGGTGTGCACGCGCTCATCCGAATATACACCACCATTATCTACATCACTTGTATTGTGGTAGTGCTATCCAACCAACCGGTTACCCAGCCCCCCGCGCTAGCACGATGCAGGGAAGAAAAAATTTGATCCGGCTCGATCGACACGCTGCGTGCCGAGCGCAAGAAGATGCTGCGAATCAATCGCGCAAGCTCCTTGAAAGTACCAAGCGCCCGTGGAGAATTGGAGGCAGAACGATCCAAGAAGCCCCCCAACGACTTGAGGAGTGCGAGTATGGTGCTCACGGATCATTTTGAAGTTGTACTCTGACACGTCGCCGTGGAACCACGTAGAAGAATAATGGTGCAGCCCGCCTCGGAAGATCATGCATCATTCACTACCAGAGGAAGCGCCAGCGAGGGAGCAGCACGGTACGCAAGATGCTTGCACGGTACGCAAGACGCTTGCACGCAGGCCAAGCGCAGCAGCAGCGAGGGCGGCGGCAGCTCGTCCGCAATGGTCCGTGGTCATGAAGAGCGCACTGAAGTCAGGTACAAGGGTCAAGGATGACGGCCGTGGACAGCCGACGGCGTGCAGCGCTCGTGCGAGTGTGGGCATGCAAGCACAAACCGCATATGTAGCGGGCGGCCCAGGGGGAGCGCGTGAGAATCGGTTGCAGCGGTAGCCAGCAGTAGGCGAACACAGCGAGTTAAGCGCGCTGTGAACGCGAGGAGAGGCGAGCCGAGGGACGTTCGTGAGTGCGCGCAGCACTAGGCGTACACACGAATTGGCAATACTCCCAGCGCAGAACCTTGGCAATTGCGCGCTTGGCGTCAGTGGACGGACCAGGCACGCGAATCCCGTACCAGCCAGGCGGCAGCGAAGTTACCATATTCCGTGTCATGGGGCATGCCAAGGAGCAGCGCTTCAGACCCATGAACATACAGGCAGTCCGCATGTGGCCAAAGACCCCAGAATTATCGCCCCGCCATGGCAAGCGGTCGCTGTCGGGAGACTTCCCGCCTCCAGCTACTGGAATATGTCCTACGCGCATCGTTGTACTGGACGTGCACCGGCGACACATCAAGTGCAGCCATCGAGCGAGGCGGAGAGTTGCGATGGAGGAGTCGATCGTGCGCATGGGGTCCACTAGACCGGGCGCGCGCACAATACACTCGACAACACATCCCAGCAACTCGAACAGCGCGGGCAAGGGGCAGCCAAGAGAAGGCACTCACTGACCAAGACGCGTCATTGAAGCACCCGGGTAGGTCGAGTGCAAGCGGCACAGGCACGTGGTCGGAGTCGGGGGCAGGCACGAGTGCCATCGGCGATCGCACGTGCGGTGAGAGGCGGGCGAGCCGGGCGAGTGCAGTAAGAGACGAGGACAGTGCCCCTGCCAGTGCTGCGAGACGCCGTCGCACCGTGCGGATCACTACGATGAGATCATGGTCCACCAGCCGTAGGGTGTAGCTCAGGTGCGGCGGCTAGGAGCACCGGGCGAGAACGCTGCACTCCTAGTGCTTCCCCCGTAACCACCGTTCCAGCGCCCTTCGTCTCCTTGATTCCATCCTTATACATCTCCTTACCTCCACCTCTCCTACGCCGTCCCTTCGTCCCATGCCCCCCCATGCCCCGTTCAGACACGAACCGAGAACACCGCAGCCACTAGGGCGCAGGTGTTCTCATCCCCTCTCTATCCTCACTCCTCCCGAGTCGTCTGTTGCAGCTTCTTGAGGTTTCCAGGTTACGGGGTCCAGCCAGTGTGGAGAGAGGAAGAGATTATGGGAGGACGTCGAGAATACGGCGATGCAAGTGTGGCCACCGAGCGAGGAAGGGGGAGTCAAGCGCGCTCATGGGATCCACTTGTCGTTCGTGGTGGAGTCTTGCCTTGCGTACCTGCATGGACGTCCACCATGGTTAACGAGCTCGTGCATGTCGTGCCAACCCAGGAATCTGAGGAGATGTGAGCAGGGACCAGAGCAGCCGCTGGAAGGCGCTCATGGTAGCCATCACACCAGCGTCCGGTCGTGCGCTGAGTCTTAGAAGACTTCGTACTACACATACATGCCCCCCATTGGGAGACATCCATCCTATCAAGGGAGTGACTGGAAGCGAAAGGTGCCAGCCGATGAAACCGGTACATAGATTGAGTACCAACCCGGGCGCATACGGGTACCGCGCAGGGCTGGGGCCCAGAGCGTCGCCAAGAGCTTGGAAGGCGTGGAAAAGGAGATGCTTTACGTAGCGCTCACTTTTCTTATACACGTCGTCCGCACCCCTGTTGTGCCAAGTGGGGCCCAATCCTCCGGCCATACCCCAAGGCGAACCCAGTATTAAAGCCGGTACCCGCACGCTCCAACTCTTCTTCGCAACCCCGCACGAGTGCTATTGTCCAAGGAAGAAGTTAGACGTGAAGGACGTAACCCAGAACCAAAGCAGCCGCTTGGAGGCACTCAAGGTGATGGTTGTATCCGTGCACCTAGATCTTACGCGGGTACACAAGAGCGGGCTCGTGCCGCAGCCAAGAGGGCAAAGGAAGATGAGGCGGCGCCCGGGACACGAGGAGCGTGTGGTGCTTGAGCCTCGACCGAGTCCTGCAGAGAGCGCGCAAGGTAGAGGACGTAGAGGAATCGTCCGTACGACGCGACTACGCCAGCTCATATGGTCAGGATAACCAGTTAACTGCTTGGCCCTGTCGAAGGGCTCAATGCGTTATCTTGTGGCAACTCTATATATGGAAACTCCACAGGATAACTGGTTAACTGTTGGGCCCTGTCGACAGGCATAATGTGTTATCTTGTGGACGTTGCCGTAGGCAAAAAAAGGGTGCCCAGTGAGTGAATTGAACTTGAGACCTTTAGCTATCATATCAGAAGCGGCAGAGGGCATTACCTTTACACCATGAGAGCTATAACAAGGAAGATGGCTGTCTCAGCTAGGGGAAGCCTAGGCTTAGCCCACCTGGGGCTGGTTATACCCACCTCTAGGGCAGGGAAACTTCTCTAAGTCTTTGAAAACAGTTTGTCACTATTTCTTATGTGTTTTGGAGTGTTTCAAAACCCTAACCAACCCTAACCCCCAATAAAAATAAATAAATATACCTAGGACCAAGGCACTAACCTCTCTACCCTGAATATAAATAGTGACAAACTGTTTTCAAAGACTTAGGGAAGCTTCCCTGCCCTAGAGGTGGGTATAACCAGCCCCAGGTAGGCTAAGCCTAGGCTTACCCTAGCTGAGACAGACATCTTCTCTGTCATAGCTCTCATAGTGTAAAGGTAATGCCCTATCCGCTTCTGACATGATAGCTGAAGGTCTCAAGTTCAATCCACTCACTGGGCACCCTTTTTTTGCCTATGGCAACGTCCACAAGATAACACATTACGCCTGTCGACAGGGCCCAACAGTTAACCATTTATCCTGTGGGGTTTCCATATATAGAGTTGCCACAAGATAATGCATTGAGTCCTTCGACAGGGCCAAGCAGTTAACTGGTTATCCTGACCATATGAGCTGACTATGCCGAGGTGAACCCCGCGCAGTCATCCTGGGCGTGTGAGGTGGCAGTAACACCGCGCAGCATTGGCGGATAGGCGGGTGGGTTGCGCCAAGAAGCAACACAGATGGTGCCCCCTGTACGCGAATCCTCGACCAAACGCGAGCGAGATAGGGCGGAGGTGAGTCTTCTCATACCGCGTCCAGTGACGCTGTCGCATACGTGCAAGATGGACGCCACGCGGTGTCAGCAGGCTGGGTGGTGGGGCGCACTAAAAGCAGTGCTCCACTTTCCCAGATTGCCAGCTTGGCAGTCTGCTGAACCAGGTGTAAAGCTCGTGTCGAGGCGCACGCACGCACCTGAACGGGCGCAGCGCTGGAACAAGCCTAGTTCCGAGGGCGCGGGCGGCTAGTCGTGGATGCGAACTCCACAGGGCGGGCGAGTCGGATGCGAGTGGCAGTGCAAGCGTGTGGTCGGGGTTGAGCGCAGGTGCGAGGGCCGAGTGCGTGTGCGGAGAGGCGAGGCGGTGCCCCTGCCAGTGCTGAGAGATGCCGTCGTGCAGTATGTCGCAGCTACGAGATCATGGTGCGCCGGCAGTGGGGCGTAGCGCTCCGCACATGGAAAACAGCTGCACGGTCTCGTCCCGCTGTTGCTGTACCCTCTATCCTCCCTCCAAACCATGCTCTCTCCGCTTCGCCATCCCTTCCTCCATCCCCATCTCCTTCCTTCGTCCCCCATCCTGCCCCCCAGCATCCCGCTCCGAGTGTCGGGGTTCCAGAATCCCAGCCAGAGATAAAGATGGAAGGGAAGGAGAGAACGTCCCAAGTACGGCGCTGAATACCATAGTTCGGACGTAGTGGTGGTAGAAGAAGAACCTCAAGCACCACGTGCTCTCGACGCTGCTCCATCGCCCCGCCATGGCGAGCGATAGCCGTCCGGTGAGCTCCCGCCTCCACCTACACAGACGCGTTCCACGCGACTCGTTGGACCAAGCGCGTACCGGCGACGTGTCAAGCGCAGCTGCCGAGTGGGAAGGGAGTGAGTTGAGTGCGTGCACGCCACTCGACCTGGCTGGCGTACACGTGATCCACTTGACGACATGGACGAATGGAGTCATTGGTGCAGATGGGGACACGGCCCACACGACAAGCGGGGCGATGGGCTGTCGTGTTAAGACGCTTGCGGCCGCACCTCGTCCCATCCAGAATTCTCGCTCCAGGCGCTAAGCAGAAGGTATAAAGAAGGAGACACAACAAATAGCGCTCACTCCTCGTCCACCGGGACACATGAAGCCCCCCAGCGGACCACCCTGGACGTGGAGGACTTGCGGTCGAGGTCGTGCAGAGTGAGACATTGAGTAGAAGCAAAAGGGCACCGAGGGTACCGCGCAGGACTGGAACCCAGAGCATCACCAAAGAGCTCGGAAGGCGTGGAGAAAGAGACACCAGTACGTAGCGCTCATTTCTCGTGCACACATCGTCCAGAGCTCGCCGGAACACTCAAAGCACCCTGTTGATCCGCCGTGCGCGCGCATCCGTGCGGGCTGTTTAAGATGTGTAGGCCGCCATTCTCTAGCCAAGCGCCAGGAAACTCGAACGGCACGGGCGAGGAGCAGCCAAAAGAGGGCGCTCAATTGCCAAGACGCGTCATTGTAGCACCCGAGAGAGAGAGACGTTCGAGGGGGAAGCGAACGGTGCCGTCGTAGGGAGCGTTGAGACCCAGATTGAGTGCTCGTACGGGCAGAGGTACGCGCGGCTAGGGCGTCGTTGGCTTGCCTTTCACCGCCAGCCTCCGTGTTGGGGAGATGACAGCACCAGCCGCACCTCGACCCGGGAGAGCTGGTACGAGGCAGCTGCAGCTGTGCTTCACGGGTGTTGATGCACGGCACTGTTTGTAGGTATTGCACTCCACGCGGGGTAGGTCTTGAAGAACGATGAGATGGAACCAGAGCAGCCACTTGCAGGTGCTCCTGGTGGTGGCATATTCTCGCTCATGAATTGTGTTGCCCGTGAGAGCCGCCAGAGAAAGAAGAGGAAGGAAGAAGCATAGAAGTAGGTGAACATAACGTAGAGGGAAGCATAGCGGAGTGTGCAGGCCGTAGAGCTTGTACACTTAGTTTCTTGTCACGCAGCATGGTCGGGGTGAGAATGAAGATGCCTCCTCACCACGTAAGTCCGGCACCGGCCGAACACCGTAGGGACCGGGTCATCGGCGCGATTCCCGCACGCCGGTGGCGTCGCGAGCGGATTCCAGTGTGTTCGACGCAGCGCGTTCGCCCAACCATTGGCCAGTAGAAGGGAACACCAGCTCCTTCGCGCCCTTTCCTCATGAACTCGAACGGCACGGGCGAGGAGCAGCCAGAAGAGGGTGCTCACTAGCCAGTACGCGCCGTTGAAGTGTCCGAGTAAGTAGCAGCGTAGGAAGCTCGTCAACACTTCCCAAAAGTGAGTACCCTCCCTCGGGGAGGAAGTGCATGCCCCCTGGTGCCAGTCTCGCTAGGAGATGAGGGGCAGCACTAAGATATTCGAGCGGTGCAGCCACAGACCAGGCACTCGCGCTCATGTCTCCTCCTCGCTCATCTGCGTACCAGCAACATTATCCCAATGTTGATCCTGTGCAGGTAGGGTTCCGAACTCGCAGAGTTGGTGATGGGATGGAACACCACTGGGGTGTTCGGTCCCGCCGTGGCTGGCTACAAGTCGGTGCAGAGCGGCAGAGGAGGGGGCAATGGGGGGCCGTCAACTAACCTCATCGCGAACCCGATGAGGTAGCCGCGAGACAGCGGCCCATTGGCCGACGTGCACCACAAGCTGGTGTATTGACGTGGCGTTGGGGTCTGGGATGCCTCAGCGCTCGTTGCGAGACAGAGCACTTCTTAGGCATCTCGCCCCTGGCCAGCGAGACTCCACCCTCTCGTCACCTCCCGTCGCGTCCAACGTGCACGGCGGTGACAGATGGTCTGTGAGTCTCCCCAGCCCTTCAAAGCAGGTAGTAGCGGCTCGCTCTTCCAAAAGCTGAGCGCTCCTGCCCGCTTCCGCTTCTCCAGCCATGGTGAAGCCCTCACGGTGGGCTCCATTGTGATGCGGGTCCTGTAGGCCTCACCAGGCTGGAGGGAAGCGTGCACAGACGATGAGTCCGGCGCTGCTAGGTAGACAGGAGGTGCCGACTCAGACCCTCCCCGCTGTTGTAACACTTCAGCTAACAGCCTTGTCGCCTGAGGCCGGAGCTCCATTGATGTGATATCTCGAGGTGCAGCGAGAGCAGTTTACAGTTGCTCAGCTATACAGCGGGTCCTGGGTGGTTAGCCTTCGGCAGTAGTGCTGCCGCTTGTGGTGTCTAGCTGTTGCCGTCGAAAATAGAAGTTGAGAGCAAAGATAGATGACATCCCATGATCTAGCTACCCGAGCTATACAGAATCATACTACGTAAGCATATATGACATGTAGCGATGTCTGCCTTGGGCATGCTCCAAATACCCCCGTCACAGGGCTGAAGCGCCGTTGTGGTCACCCATGGTACAAGTACGAAAGAAAAAGAGAAGTGACTTTTGTCCTGACACGTGAATTGTGACTGATGTGGTCGGACGTGTCGTGCAAGATGATAGAGGTCGTTTTTCGCGTAGTCAAACGAGTAGGCCCGGTGTGAATATGTTGGGGTGTATCTTTGTCCGAGCATATGCTTATATGGCCAGGGGATGCAGCAGAACAAGTGTGCTAAGTGACAATTGAAGTCAAACATGTTGGACAGGCGGCATTGAATTTGAACTGGGCACTCAATTCACTATCCGAGTATGTCATTCGCGGGGTAATAGGCCGAGGTCAATTGTACCAAGATACTAGGGGATTCGGGTCACTACAAACCATTCTACAGGTGTCCGATGCCGAAATACAGCCAAATTCATCCTTCTGGCTTGCAAAAGAATGTTATCAGCTGAACAAAAATTGAAGGACGCTGTTGTCTGCGCATTTTCAATGCCATTCGAATGAACCTACTCTGAAGGGAAACAGATGGGAATTGCGATTGGAAGGAGTGTTCGAGAAAAAACGATCAAAAAACGCCCAAAATGGCAAAAAAAAACTGTCCACGCCTGTTGTACCGTAAAGAGCTGTAAGTCGTAAGAAGGATTCCACGTGATTGAGACTATTTTCACGACCCTCGGGTCACACGGAATTCCGGGAGTCGCTACTCAGTTTCTTGACTGTGCAGCAGGAGCTGGAGCTGACGCAGATGCCGAATTGGTAGTGGTGGTGCGTCCAACAGCCGGTTTCTTCTTAGGATATTTGTTGCTGTGATGTCTCTTGCCTCCGCAAAGTAAGCAGAGGTTTTCAGTGATCCGATGGGCTTTCTCGGCAGGGAGCAATTTGTTGTCTGAACCAAGGACCTTGGTGTATGTTTTTTCTGAAGAAGATGAAGTTTGAGTAGAGGATCCACTGGAGTTCCCTCTGTTCCCCCCGCTGATAAGCCGTGAAACGGACCATGGGTGAAATAGCAAGGAATTTGCCGATTTCTACCTTAATCATGTAGCGCACTGCCCAAAAGGATTAGCATAAGTCCTATATGGCTAAGCAGGGCTTTATCCTGCATGAGGGCCTTAATCAAGTCCGCCTGGGATGCATCAACTGGAAAGTTCATACTGGTTGACATCCATGATTAAGGGTTTAATTGCCAAGATTAAGCATCGCTGCTTAATCAAGGCATCGCGGGGCCCACAAACAACATGGGCAATATTAATTATCCTCTCTGATGATCAGGGGCACCACTGTAGGGTCTTGATTAGGTGTTCGAGCACTTTTTTGTGCTTGATTTACAGAAGGAGCCTTGCGCGACGGATCAGGTGATTCGGGTTTAACAGTAACCGGTTACCCCAGCTGTGGTTGAACTTCGCTTATCAACTATCCGATTATTGTTGCCATCCTGATTTAGTTACTTGAACCAGGCCAGGACGGTAACTCGCATATCTCCACAACCACTTGGCGGTTTGGGCTGATTAAGGTACTGGCCCAGAGCCAGTACCTGCGTCTACCTAAAACTGAAGGTCCTGAACAGGGGACAAGAGGATAGAAGATGGGACTGTCTACACGATTGAACAGGAAGCAGTCACACTGGACACACTCAAGCATTAAGGGGTCGACACACAAGGATATTATATATTTACCCACATGTGATTAGCTACGGACGCCTTACTCATATACCAGCAAGTAGACTAATCATCGTATTGTAAGCGTAATTGTACAGTATATAAGGAGGAGGTTTTGGCATGGATAGGCACTGACTTTCTGTCACTAAGAGCAGTAGCCTTTACCGGGTATTGCTTGATAAACGACGGAGATTCGGGATTTGTCACCCAGGACTGACTTCGTTAAGAAGTTTTGTTTCGTCTGCACAAGTAACTCAATATCAATTGTTGACTCGGTGAAACGGTGCACTAGGGTGCGGCCGTGTAATCTAATGAAATCAACTAGAGAGTGAAGCGAGCTAGTCACTAATCACAATCCAACCAAAATCAAAACAAAACACTGATCCGATCCTAATGCTCGTGTGTGTGTGTTCGGGGAAGTAGGGTACGTATCACCCGTCAAGAGGGTGTGCAAAGGTTTTATAAGACTCTGTTTCAATAGCAACTATGCGGTTTAAGCACGGTGATAAGCAGGCTATCTGGCCGTGCCTGGAATCTTGCTAATGTTGGGATTCCTGTGCATTACCAGGTTAGATGTACATCTCCAGGATTAACATGAGTCCCGAATGGTTAATCAGGCACATCCTGCATGAGGGCTTAATCAGCCTGCCCAAGAGAACATTAATCAGAACCTCCCATACTGATTAAGGCTCGATTCAATGGGTTTAATAAAAGAGTCCTTATAATCGCTTGATTAAGGCTCTGCGGGGCCAACAAATATCAGGGAACTTAAACATCCACTCTGAAGAACAAGTGTCTATCAGCAGAGATAGATCTGTGGGATTTAATCACCTTGTTGTGGTTGATTTGGACTATTCTGGGGACGTGTATGGACACATGATAATCACCGATCAATGTTGCTATCCCAATATGGGTTCTTGACCTGGGCGAGGCTTCATTGCTATATATCTCAACAACTACTGGGCGGTTCAGGGAGATTAGGGTATCTACAGAGAGCTGATACCCAACGCTCCTTGAATCTGAAGGTGTTAATCAAGGGACTTTGACCATTAATTTGGTTCAGCTCCGTTACCATCCCAATTTGGGTTCTTGGCTTGATCAGGAATTGACAAGGTTATATCTTGGGAACCACTTGGTGGATTAGGGAGTTCTGGGTGTCTACAGAAATGGGAGACTCAGCGCTTTCTGAATCCAATGGTCCGAAGGGCAGGACAACACTATTTGGCTTGGAAGTTCAGTCGAGTCAGACAACCGATCGGAAACAAGGAGTTAAATGGCAGATCTTTAGCTTACTCAGGTAGTGTAATTAGAGTAGTGTAAGCGTAAATGTACAGTATATAAGGAGGGCAGTTCTAGCATGGACGCACTACTGCAGTGGTGGTGGCGCAGGTGCTAGATCCTAGTCTCCTAAAGAGACTTGGATCTAGTGCTTGTGGCACTAACATTGGGGTGGCACAGGAGCTAGGTCCTGGTCTCAATTAAGAGACTTGGATCTAGTGCTTGTGGCACTAACATTGGGGTGGCACAGGAGCTAGGTCCTGGTCTCAATTAAGAGACTTGGATCTAGGGCTTGTGTTACAACGGGTAGTCCGCGCTTGTGATCCTGGACTGGTTCTATTAAGAGCTTTGCTTCGTTTGCACATTGTGATTAATATGTCTTGCCTTCGGTGGAAGTAAAACACATAATTTGGGATTGTGATTAAGATGTGTGAAGGGATTTGGGATTTGGATTGAGAACACGGCACCACTACAGCAGCCTTGGAAGGCTTATTATTTGGGATTATGGGATACGGTCGAAAGGGACCTTAAACAATCAGCAGCCTTGGAAGGCTTATATTTGGGATTGGTTTTGGATTGGTGTTGGATTGACGCACTCGGTTGGCTATGCCAAGAGAGGGTCTTAATCCCACCACAACAGTCTTGCATGCCATTAGTCAAGTGCTCTCGTTCCGAGCGCTTGATTAAGGGCTTCAACCAGTCGAACTGATGTATCTGTGTCCCTTTTCTACTCCTTCACAGTTCTGTGAAGAAGTCTAAAATGCATGAATACTCGTCGGCACGTCTAAGCTTGTGCAACCAGGGGGAACAAGGATGTGGATTCGGTTAGTGGTTGTGGCTTGTACTGCTGCATTCCACTCGTTGGTCCATGTTATCAGCAGTACTCCAGCTTTAGATGGACCGAGGCAAAGCCTTTCAACGGTTATGCTGGGGTAGCAGGGACTTCACACCAACAGAATATCAAGACTCAAGTAAACCTTAGACTGTTCAAGTCTTCAGTTTCTTTGTGAGCGGCAGAACCTAACACTACTGGCAACTAGCCAAGAAGCAGAAGGTAGGGCAGACTATCAACAGACAGACGCTACTTCAATATCAACTTTAACTGCACGAATGGCGGCGGTATCAACGAAACGAGGGCAGTTACACAGAAGGTGGGGGCTGGGCTAATCGCGCGGACGGTTACACTGAAGGCGGCGGTCTCACTTCTATTAACAAGTCTTAACCTGGAGGCCTAAAGCGCTGCTACAGGAGACAAGTTGAATAGGTTGAACAAGGGCTCTTATATCAATGCAGTGGTAGTCTTTTCGACGTCCCGTATCTTTTAATCTTTTCTGTGTGTCTTCAAATCTGTCTGATATCTTTTCACAAATCTAGAGTCTACTATATTGCCCGTATATCTTGGGTGGATAGTTTACTGGCTAATACAGAGTACACAGCTGGCTTTTATACATTTCAGAGAGAAGTAAAGGAGATAGACGGAATGAATAGGAACAATAAAGGGTGGGAGCCCGAGTAGTGAATGGCCAATGGCGTAGAAGACATTCTCAACCATGGGTATTATGACCTGCTACCGGGGCTAGTCCACATGTATTTCTCTAGCACGCCATAAGACGTGCTTAGTTGTCTTGGTTTCCATCTTTCTGACTGAGCAAGTCTGTCATTGCTGACTAGTCAAGTCAGTCTCAGTCAAGTTCTATTCAATTTCTCTATCAGTCCACACTTCACAAGCTCAGTTGGAACGTATAGTAAATATCAAGCAGATTGACAAGTATAGCGCGGCGCTATACTGGCAGACCAGTACAGTGACTAGTAAAGCATAGCGCAGCGCTATGCTATAGTGTTGATCCTCATCAATCATATCAGTAAATCCTTGATGCGAGGCCCACATCTTTCTAACGGTCAGATCTGCCCGAGTAACCACAGTGATGATTAACTCGGTAACAAGTCTTCATCCTAATCTAATCAGTTGGCCTTATACACAAAGTGGCGCGGCGCTATATCCCTGCCGGCCCTAAAAGGTTCGGAGTTTATTGGGATCCTTCCCATTGAAGGTGTTGGGGTCCCAAACACGGGCCCGAGACTTCTCCAATGAGGGAGAATCTCGCTGTTTAAGCACATCTCCGATACCTTGATCAATGACCTGGGACATTGTGCGCATGAAGTCTGAAGAGGACCATTCGATGTTGGGGGGGCGTGGACTCCGAGGGGAGAATGGACCATGATTTCCTCTCCCACCTCCATCTCCACCTCCACCTCCACAGTCTCCAGTGTCTCCACCTCCGCCGGTTCTCGGATTATCCAAAGGTATCCCTTGATCATCAATGAAGGGATTGTGGCTGGTCGAGCGTCGGCGGCACTGGTTTGGAGAGGGAGAGTGAGCACCAGATTCATGTGATCCCGGAGTTTCCTTGAGGACTGGCTCATTGAGGTCAACCAAGCTACCTTGCCGCATTCGGGGTCTGCCGGTGAAACGGTGCACTTCTTATATGACTAGGAATAGCTAATTGATAGGTATTGCGAACAAACACCCAACACAACCAACCACAACCAATCTACCTCCAAAGATCTAAGTGCTTCTCTTTGTGAGTTCGGGTCCGGGCCGTAGTATGCGACCAGCAGGTTTGAACAAACACAAGTTTGATTTATAGGCTTCTAACAACACACTCTACAACGTACTAGCAATATGCAACCGCCAACAACAACACTGCTAGGAACCTAGGGATGGTCCGGGGGTGTGTTTATATGGGATGGATACAAGATGGCTGGACCGCTAGGTCGAGAACACCAGGGCAGAGTATGTAGGTTTGTGAAAATCCTCGCTAAGGGCAGCCCCAAAGACTACTGAGGCTAACAACAAATGGACTTCAATCCTCAAACGGCAAGACTCTCCTTGACCGCCGACCTATTCCTTAACCAAGAATAGGAACCTTTCCGCTTTTATCGGCACTAGCTCACTACAAGTGTCCAGCTAGCGACCCAACACACTACGACAGAGCTTCCGTCTATATCGGGGTGGAGGCGAAGTAACTGACAAGTTATAGCCAAACTAGAGGTGGGGGCACCTAGTCCGTCTTCTTCTTAGTGGGCTCAAGTCAACACACAATCCACCTAGCAAGCGATCCAACACACTACGACAGAGCTTCCGTCGTGTCGGGGTGAAGGCAAAGTCACTAGCGCAAACTGCAGTTGGGTCTCAAAGAGGACACCCTTGTTTTATATGTGGAGGTCCAAGACCAACAACACGAAATCCTCAACTTAGTCACTCGATGTTTCCAGAGTCCACAGTTACTGATTCCAATATAAAGACTACTACAAGTGAAGTTCGGTGTCAACCTCCACTAGCAGCCTGAGTCCACTAGCACCAGCTTTGTCCAAAGTCTGGGGCGTAATGTTCTTCGACCCTAGTCTGTCCTGCGCTCCCTTTTATACTACTAGGTGTGAGTTACATGTGAAAGCGAACTGAATAATACAATAAGCAATATTAGATGATAAGAAATACGGTCAGCCAATGAGACGACTGCCGTTTGGTTTTGGGACTGGTTTGGTATATGCCAGGTCAGCCTCGCTGACCGGCTAGTGCTCAACCGTGGGTATATCAATGGATCCTCAGCCCTCCGTCTATGCCGAGTACCCCTTCTGGATCAACCGGCGATGTAGCCGGTGATCTAGGTCATCTCTACTCTGTCAGAGCATCGATCTATTACATCTAGGCGACGCAGTGTTGCGACTGCCATCAAATGGTCATAGCTCGCTGGTCAGAACGTCGATCCACCCTCCGAACATCGGTAGGCTGTGCGATCGTCCCTAGCTCCGTTCCAATAGCCGACTGGCTATTCCCCTTCGCCCTAGCTGCCCAGATCGGGCACTAGCCGCGTGCTGCCTCATCTCGTATGTCGTGGTATGTCTTTGTCAAAGCCCTAGCTGATCGCTAGTAGGGTTATTCCGCCTAGCGCCGTCTAGTTGCTTATCTAGAGATTAGATAGTACCGCCGGTTACCGCGCCGAGCTTCCTAGCTCAAGGCGTAGTCCCCTAGCTGTACTTCCATCGTAGATATCCGTCTGCTAGACCCTCGCTAGCTCCGTCCCAAGTCGTCTCTGGACTACTAGAGTCTCCTAGGTCATGTCTCATGAATGTATAGGCAGTGGTTTAATCCCTGGTTGTTTGTACACTCAGCTAGCAGCTAGCGCGTCACACTAGTGCAGCCTCGCGCTACAGTCAGCAGTTAGGGCTCGCTCTGACTCTCCTTTATATCACCTAACAAGTGGTCTGCGTACTAGCTGATGTGCTAGTAACAACAGAAGTGCTAGTTGCTTCCCGTTGTATAAATACTGGTCATAGGAAATCGCAAAATTAGCCCTAGATGCCGCGCATTTATGTTACGCCGTTTCACTGGACTGTGAGATGGATTCATGAGGGGCCACACCCGACTGGGTATGGATGGTTTGAGTTGTGGTGGACATGACACCAGCAATGTGCGCTCCTTGACAAGTGCGGCATGCCGATTGGATGTCGTTACTAGCGGAGTTATGAAGAGCTGCACTGTAGTTTTGACGATTGAGGAGCTGAGACCGAACTTGTTGATCTTGAAGTTGGTTCTGCTTGGCAATTTCGGGAGGGGTAATAGAAGTGTTGAAATGTGCAAGACACCGGAATGCTCGTTCGTTTTGTTGTCTGGTCTGTTCTTCAGCAGAGAGTGGAAGTGACATAAACAAGGAAAGGTGTAAGAAGAGTGAGTTTGAATATACTGTCAAGTACCAGTCTCCAACCGGGATCCAACGATGGAATTCCGAGATACGCCTGAGGAGTGAAGTGCATATAAGCAAGACGAAGAGGCTGAGATATAGAGGGAAGTGTCAGGGTCCAAACTGAGTACTGAACCCATATACTGGAAGTGAAGGGGTTTGGCTTCAGCCTGTGCGCTGCACCCTTCTCTATGCCTAATGCCCGATTTCGGAGGAGGGACTCGGAGGAGGACGGAAGTCCGAGAAGAAGAGTATAGGGCAGACTAAGTCGATATTCAAACTGAGTCTAGCTACTAACATGGCTTGTATTTATAGGAAAGTAAAATATTAGTGGGGATATAATGTAAGAACTGGAGGTCGGAGTTCCGAGCGGGTCTGTGATGAAATTGAGTCGTTATGAGTCAAGTTAAGTCAGGCTGACTTGGACATCATCAGCACTCAGAGGGCTCCGTGATGGAGAAGCATAAAGCGTAACATAGGAGTCAGAAGGAATCATATGCAGTACGAACCAATAGAACAAGGGTAATTGCAGAAAGGCAGTGTCAGACATAATCGGGATTGGAGATCTTCAGAGTCCGATGGTGTCTGAAAAGGATGTGAAGTCATGGTATGTGACAAGTCCTCAGACACTATAGAGACGGACACAGAGGAGTACAAGAGTATCAGCATTAACACTCCTTAATGCTGAGGTACAGGAACTGATTGTGACAGACCGCAATCACCTTTAATTTATTTGAAGCCTATATAAGCTCAGTAGAATCTCCATGTACAGTAGATTTTGCCTCGTCTAATCTCAGGCTTCTACCTTTGCTTGACATAGGCATTGTCTCCACCCTGCCCTGCCTCCTCATATTGCAGGTTGCGTCCACACCCCAGGTTGTATACCTGAGTGGATATTACACCCTCTTCGACTTGTTCCGGGTTCCTCCTTGCATCCCAGCCTATGACACCATATGGCTGGTCTTACTGCTTGGGGAACACATGAGCTATTAGTGTCTGTCGGGTTTATCCCGATTGGGGTTCTCGTTGGGTTACTCATCATTTAGCCGACCCAGAGGCTGTTGCTGACACTAGGTCCAAAACATTGGTCTTCAATGCCCAGATATTTCTTCCATCCAGTGAACCAGCTCTGGTCGGATCTCTGTGCTATTTCAATGCAGACAATGTCGGGTTCGACAACATTGGATGTTATGCTGTCTCTGTTCAGGAAAGTCCTCAGCTTATTGCATGTGTACAATACTGACACACAACCTAGGTTGCTTGCACACTCCCCACTGTTGAAGTTTATTCTCAAACTCTGACTCCGGTTGACTATCATGTAATGGGTGATATTATTTGGATGCGGCAGACTGTTTTTATAGCTCAGTCTGATATGGATTCGCTCAAAAGGCTCATCTCACTGGGGTCAGCCGGAAATTTTGATGTCCGGCACTGTGGCCTCCTTACTGTCTGTGGTGTTCCGAGCAATATCAATCGGGACGACTTGTCATTCACCATCAACACCCAGCAGTATCTGACTGCGATGAAGGTGTTGGAAACTTTTCCTGTCCAATGTCTCATTCCAGACTCGGAGAAATTCAAGAACTACAAACCAATCCCGGCTAAAGGAAAGTCTGTTTTGGTGACAGGATTTCTGACAGGAGTCAAATGCAATGACAACAAGACCGTGAATTATTTCCTCATTGATGTTGAGACTGTAACCATCCTCAGCCAATTGTCTGGAGCAACCGTTCCTAGAGCTGAGGAGAGCCCACCCAAGATCGGTATGTTTTTTTCTACGGTCTCTTTAGCTGCACTCTCATCCTGTCATAAATTTCAAGCTGACAGTACACCTGCGAAACTCAAATTCACCGGTTTCTTCAGTGGTGACGGAAGTCCTGCCAAGGGCGGTGACCCACCTTCGAAGAAACGTAAAACTGTTGCTGACAAGGAGGCGCCGGCGGATGACAAGGGTGAAAGATCTTCCAGCGGCCGAACACGCAGTAAACAGCATCAGCCTTAAAGACAGATCGAGCAACTTAATAATGTATTATTACCATTTGAAACCTTCTTTACATCTCATTGTGATCAGTGATCCTGTAGCGAAGCACGGGCAACTGCTATTCAAAGTCTAAAAAGCCGATGTTCCCACCGCCACGGTCACGTCTGGTTGACAACAAGACTTCTCACGCATGTCTCGTAACTTCCAAGCCACGATTCAGGCAGGATTTTGCGCGGCAATGGGCTGTGGTGAGGCAGACAAGGCTAAGCCTAATGTCTGCCAACATGGGCATAATGTTGCCGACCCCTAGATCTGCAGACCTCTGGCGACTAGGGTCGCTAAAACCAGATTAACTGTTCTTTAACGATATCCTACGAAACCTGTGCAACACCCCCATATATTGTTGCTGCTTCTCTCTTTCTCTCATCTTCTGCCACAATTATCCCCGTTTGTCAACAGCAATACTATACTTTTTCATTCAAATCATCATTCACGTGTCACGCACCCCTCTGTCGATCACGAAATTTGGTCGGGGTCACGTGTCACCCGGGCCTTTGTCGAACCTTCAAGCAGTCACATAGGCCCCAAACTGCCTGAAAACTGCAAAAAAGACAAAATTTTCAGTTCAAATGTCGAATTTCTCGGGGTGTCACGCAGAATTTCGGTGGCTGCCGAAATGTCGAATAGGTAAAATGAGTCACGCGTCACACACCCTATTGATTTGAATGAAAAAGTACAGTATCCACCGTAGTGATGTTCTGGTTTGGTTTGGATTTCAAACCATGGAGCATGGTTTGGTTTGGTTTGGTTTTGGTTTAAACCATGGTTTGCCCACCCTTGTGCCATCAAGAGATCCAGGCCCATATTGTAAAGGATTTTTGACTGGATGAGGCTAGAATCTTCATCTCGCAACTCTGCAGCCTGGTCCCTTCCCATTTGCAGGTCATGTTCGTAGTTGGCCGAGGTTCGGAGCGGTAAGCCGATCAGCTGACATCAGCTGCATCAATCAATTCTACGGCTTAAGTCGCGCAAGCTACCATAGTGCTTCAGCATGTGAAAGTTGAGCCGGTAAATGTATCTGTAGTGGGAGAAGAATGAACTAAATACCTGATTTAGTGCAAATACTACCGAGAAATTTTATTATAAGCTGGAAACCATGGTTCAAACCATTGGTTTTGGTTTCACAGGCTTCAAACCAAAACCAAAACCAGCATCAAACCATGACCTTGGTTTGGTTTGGTTTCAACCAACCATGGTTTTGGTTTGCTGGTTTCTTGGTTTCAAACCAAACCAAGAACATCACTAATCCACCGTATACACATCCCATGATCCACTACACACTGCGCCGTTCCACTTTCGAAATTTTCCACGGTTGTGCACTGTAGCTCCGTCCGTCTGTGTGCTCCTTTTTGGTCTTCATTGCGCCTTGAACCCGCTGCGAAACTCTCAAGCTCTCCGGCGCAGTCTTTTCTCAATTCTGACTTATACTCGGGTCTGAATCAGCTTTCGTCCACCAGTTCCTGTTTCCCCCATGTCATCCTTCAATATCCTCGGGTTCTTTAAACTGAAGTCTGGGCGTCGTATTTCCGTTCAGAAACCGAACTCCACTTGCTCCACGTACTATGCTCATTATGATACAAAGATCTGGAACATCGACAAGAGCGCCTTCCCCACTGACCTCCGTGTTTTCATCACAAGCAATGCTCCCCTGCTGCCGGATGACAGGGTCGCATTTGCGGTCTGCACTGTACAATCTATTGCAGCCCCATCTACTGCCCAATCCACTGCCACCAATTCGCTCGTCCTTGACGCTTTAACATTCATTGTCCTCCCGGGTGATCCGAGCACCAATGCATACAATGTACATTTAATTATTAGTCTTTTGCCGCTCCTAAATTATCTACAGGACCAATTGCCCGATGAGCGCACTTCCATGGTGTTTGGGGTCGGCCGCATTACCGGGAGTCCTCAAACCTTGGATGAGCCTTACTTCTTGTTTTGATGTTCCCCTTTCCACTTTGGCCGTCCATTGTCCAAGAGAGCGAAGATGCTCAGAGATGATGGTGGGCGAGGCAGAAGATGGCAACACTGTGGGGTGGGGCAGCTGACATGGGATCAGCGTGGAGTTTGCACATGTTTGTTCTCGATGTCATCCAGAAGTGGTCTGTTTTTCACTCATTTGGTGTCCCATCACCCAACCACTGCGTGCTAGGCAAAAACTTGGAGGCAAAAGTATTTAATACATATCAGACTATGTCCCTGTTGAAATTCAAATTTTAATTCCTTCTCATAACCTCCTTTTGGGGCGGTTCTTTTATGTGTGTTTAAGCTGGACTTCGTCGATGAATAGAGGAGCTAAAAAAGGTCAATAAAATTGAGGAAGCTCTCCAGTTATGGGGAATAGGACTCCTATCTCAGCTATGAGTTCTCAGAAGTCCACGAAGCTCCGATGTTGAAATATTCCAAAAGCGTGATCACCGGTTGATCGACGCTGTTACCGTGCTGAACTTTGGTTCAAATACAACTTGGCGTTAAGGCTCCAACCTTTTAGTTTTCGTTTACGAAGGCCCGTAAACTAAACGGTTAAAAAATCCAAAATGTTTATAAATGTTTGTAAATGTTTAAAAACAAATATTTAACAAGATATATTTATTGGGTGTAGAAGACCGCAGTTCTGACTTCAATGAAGAAACTGGGGGTCCCTCACCGTTTGCGAATTCCACACTTAAGTTCAGTAGCATGTTGGCCTGCACGGATCAGCGGGCTTTCCCAATGTAAATGCACCGCTTTCGGGAAACTGAAGTCAGAGATGACCGGAGTTGCTATCGAACCGAGCGTGAGGCCATGTGCGGCACAGAACCAGCTTGGATTTGTGCTCAAATTGAAGTACCAGGCATAGGCACATAGTGTCTGAGTGAAACTGGACAGTGAATCAATGTACATAGTCAGTTGAAAATGCCTGCAAATATTACCGTTTGAACCGTTTGTAAACTGTTTGCAAAATGCATCAGGAAAATGTTTCTCATCTGGTGCGTCTGGCGTGTCTGGCGAGGTATGACTGTCTGGAGGCGGCTGCGCTCCATACCTGCCACACCACCAGACCCGCCATTTCTTGTGATCCCCCATTTTTCCTACTACTTCAGAATTTGCGCAAGGGGACTTCTGGACTCCCGCCGTCCTTACCAGTCAATTTACATGCCCTCAGTGCTTTGAAACAACTTCTCACGGTTTTCAATGTACCCAAGCATACTGATCGCTCCAAGTTGCTGATCGCCAAAGCAATTTCCGTGGTAGCAGAGTAAGCTCAGGTAGAGGTACATACACTTTTCAGGGCAGTGTATCGTCTGGCATGTACCGGCTCATATCTCGCCTTACCTGTTGGTTGGTGAGACCGTTTCGGAATTTCGCCAAGTCAATTCAAACTCCGAAGGATCACGCGAAATGGCGTGATCATTGTTGATGCCACGTCGTCGCCTCTTCCTCTTTCCCCTCATCTTTGCTGCCTTTCCCACTCTTCCGCCTTCGTCTCTTCAACGCCAATGGTTCGCGAGTGCATCAGACCTTCGAGCCTTAAAATCTTAAGCCACCTCAACCCGCAATCCAGTCGATTCCACGTCAAGTTTGCAAGCCTAAGCTCGCAAGGCCGGAGCTCTCAAGTGATCTCAAGCGCGTTTCCCCGTGGATCAAGCCGCAAGCCGCAACAATTTCAGACCCCGTAAAACACTTTCGAATCTTGCTGGAGGTCGTTCAAGCTGTTCCACCCTCGTCCCCAAGTACTGCTGCTATCCGACGATCCATTGGGGAGTTGCGTCCACGCCCACCGCCATCTGTATGGACCTTCCAAGACCATCAAGCCCTCTCCTTCATCCCCAAGCACCGCCCTTTCTTGTCTGGTCCTTGCTTGTCTGATCCTTGCGTGTCGAGGCTCAGCGTTTGTTTTCTTGTTGCTCTGGGTTTCCGGCGACGGTGAGCTGTTTCAGCACCTTTCAATACAGTTGATCATGTTTTGCAGTGCAGTACCTGTTCTCTCCGTCCCGAATCTGATGTTTCTGGACTGCATTGAAGCGGTGACGTCCTCTTTGTTCCTACTCCTATTCTGATGCATGTGGCAAACCAATGTTTTAATAGATGTGCTGGCGCATTCCTTTCTGTAGGTACATAAAGATACATCTTGTTTGTAGCACATCTGAATATATTTATTACTGCTTTCCTGCTGTGTGATTATGATTTGTGACAGCAAGTACTGGGGTGCAAGCTGATTGTGGTGAGTGACTTGGATTGTGTGGCCAGAAAGTGTTTGTGGTGTGTCTGGTGCCATTAAAAAAATTGTGTCACAGTGCAGGTCATTATGTTGCCAGACTACTTTCTGAGGGTATGGTCGATCTGGTTGGTGTGGCGCCATACCAACCAGACGGCCGCCAGATCGAAAACATTTTGCTGATGTGTTTAACAAGGCCCGTAAACCAAAAGGATTATTAATCCGTTTACAAACGTTTACAGATGTTTGAAAACAAAAACGGTTGGAGCCTTACTTGGCGTCGTTCACATGAATTATTAGTTTACAAAAGGTATGTAAGAGTCCATTGGGTATTCATCCAGACCAGGTGGTATCATCATGCTAGGTACCAGTTTCAGACGTAGCGGGGTGTGGTAAGCGACTGTCAATGGCAGTCAGCGGTGCAGATTAAGTGAGCTAAGGCTTACCGTTCGTCGGATTCCAAGATGGCTTTAATCATCTGCGGCTTATTCTTCATGTCCTTCAGTTTCGTCTTCGCGAGTACTGTGCAATTTCGTTCAATTCGGCACGGGTCGTGACCCGTGACCCAAAACACCGATTCGGCACTTCGGCAACCAGCGAAGTTTAGCGTGACACTTCCAAAAATTCGGCATACAAGACGAAAATTTCCGAAAGTTCTTCCTTTTTTGCACCTCCGAGGGAGATTTGGCCCTGATGTCACGCATTTTACATTCGGCACTCGGCGCCGTGACCCGTGACTGAGACCAAAATTCATCGCGGCACAGGGGGTGCGTGACGCGTGACCACCGAATTGAATGAAATTGCACAGTATCGGTTCCTTCAACAGCTCCCGGCGTACATCAAGCTGCTGGCGAAGGGCGTCCTTCTTGAGCTTAGCGAGCTGCTCCGAATCCGTGATGATGACTATCTCCATTAGCTCCTTGATCCTATCGGCCGCATCCTGCTCCTTCGCCTTCTGCTTCGCGTGGGCTTCCTCTGCACCCGTTGTTTGAAGGCCAGAAGTAGGGATCCCCACCATAACCGTATAAAACCGTAATACGGTTACGGTTATACGGTTACGGTACCGTACCGTACGACCTCTCAGAGAGATCTTTTACGCGTATACCGTAATGACCCGTATAAATACGGCCGTATACGGGTCTTTACGACCGTAAATTGGCCCGCCACGGCCGAGTTGCATGTTGACGCGTACACCGCCCCGGTGACGCGTGCATCAAGCCGGACCATTATGTGCTCTCCTCGCCGCATCTGACGCGTCTCTGATTGAGACTCACGCATCCACGACGCGTCAAGATGCCTGCATCAGCCTCAACTAGTACCGTTACTTGCTACATTGTTGGCAAGGACTTTCATCGGAAATCTCAAGTGATGAACTCTCGAAGCCAACTCGAAGCTTAGACCATCTGGGTTCAAGACTGACTTGGGTTCAACACTGTCGAACATCGAGCTGCGCCACATCAAGAATCTCACGCGCCTCCCAATTTCGCGCGCTTTATGTCGGCCGATGATTCAACGTATAAAACTCAAGCGCAAAACCCTCGAGAATCTGGTCAAAGATGACAAGGCGGCTTGAAAAGCGTAGGTATGGACATCTAGTTCATTATTACATTTTATGTCAATTTATACGACCGTATACGGCCGTAACAACCGTACCGTAACCGTAATCGTACCGTACAAGCCCTTGTGAGAGTGAATACGGTTACGGTTACGGCCGGTCAGAACCCGTAATGACCCTTAATTCTTACGGTCGTAACCGTATACGGTACGGTGGGGATCCCTAGCCAGAAGTTCATCCCGAAATTTGCGCATCGCGCCGCTCGCATCTTCAACCCGAGCAAATCGCATTATAAACAGGGCATCTTCTTCCGTATTGAGTTTGGCGGCGGCGAAGTTCTCCGTGTTGTTCCGGTGATACGTGGTCTGCGCGCTGAAATGATAGATGGTGCTGGCCGAACGAGTCCGTGCATGTACACGCCACCCGCCAAGAATCCCTTCGTTGGCGTCGTTTGTTGCTGGGATGAAGATCAGAAGCTTCTCGGCAGGCGTAAGTATGTCGATGACGCCTCCCTCGTCGAACTCCTTGGAGAACCGTTTCTCCCAGAGATGCGGCCCTTCTCTGAGAGCGCTCCAGAGATGTGGCCCTTCTCTGAGAGCGCTCCAGAGATGTGGCTCTTCTCTGAGAGCACTCCAGAGAAGTGCTTCATCTCTGGAGTGCTCCGGAGCCTCCAAAGATGAGGCACTTCTCCAGAGATGAGGCACATCTCTGGAGCGCTGAGAGCAACATCCAGAATTACTGATGAAGTTTCCCCTTTCTCAGTTTCTGCTCTGTCACATCCGTGGTATTTTGATTGGCCTAGCTTAACACCTCGATCCCGTAGTCCTTGGGCTTTACGAGCATCAGCCATTACACCCTTGGGACCCAGACCACTGGAAGGGGAAAATAGTTCAACACATTGATTGCCAAAAAAATGACAAGGGAGAAATGGCGTACGAGAGTGATCGCCATGGAAGTATTGCTCCACGGTTTGAGTCGGGACTCCATGGGCTACATCCAAGCTACATCTGATTTAAACCTTCAAATCGCTCCTTTCTCATCTCTCTTAGTCATGACATCGCCAGCTGCTTCGTCTAAGAACCCTAAAGGCCCAGTCACGCGTTCCAAGCAATTCGACTACTCGATACGATGAAAGATTTATCTTTTGGTTAAATCTCGGCTACGTCTTGGTTCTTTCCTTCATCAGCACGAAGCTATTTTTAAAGGCAGGCGTTGCTTATCATCTCGAGTTCGTATGGACAGGCACAAATAGCTTGCTGAAGACGCGAGAAGCATTTTCCGTGTCGGACCATGTACAAGTCTCCTGGAATGGAGTGTCATAGAAGTAGGCATTTCAGATGCCAGAATCATGTAGGAGAGGCCAGCGATCGAAGAGCTAGCCAATGAGAGAAAAGACCTGGGTAATGGAGAGGAGTAGTGGAGAGTAAGAGTGACTAGTCACAGTAAGTCTAATGGCCGCTTTTTTTGCCTTTCAAGTTTAGGGCTGGCCTCTTGAGCACACCTTGGATCAATTATTTGTATCAAAAATAACAAGCACCGCCTCGCAGCAATCTGAATTGTTGAAAATGGATGCACTACATTGTGACAACTGTCCCTCTCCATCCCAACTATCAGGTCTTGCAGCGATGAAGTCTTTTGCTGAGACTCCATGGACTCGTTCATCTCAGATTGTTCTCGGTGTCGACATAGGAACCACTCATAGTGCAGTCTCGTTTGCGTTTTTGTCTGATGAGCGTGTATTCTGGCACCTTAACCCTGCATTCGGGTCATCCCACATCACCAGTTCTGCTTACCAAAAATGGCCCACTAGAAACTCTCATTTACAGGCACTTCAATTAAGCAAGTGTACTGAGCTTACATATTTAAAGTTTGAGAATAGATTAAGGATGTTTCATCCCCAAGGTCCATTTAGCATAATCATACAGATTAAATGCGACGGTGTCCAGAATACATGTTAAAAACATGGTGTTATGTGGAAATGATCTCGGCAAAATCACAATACGATACCTAACTGATGGGCACTAAAACTCGTTTCTGCTCTCAAAACACACACCCTCCCCAAAAATCACCCAAGTTTTTCACGACGTTAATTTGATGTCCACCCAAGCGAAGAGAAAAATGCCCCGGGCCCCAACATCCGTGCACACTAATCTGATGTTTGTTTGACGTCAGGTTAGAAACATTGGTCTGACAGGTTAAATTCAGGGCCAACCGGCAAACAGACTAGGTTCAGCTCAATGTTTGTAATTTTGTGACATGGTGTCAATACAAGATACTTCCGGAACAAGGGTTCATTTCCCTTTTGGCATTAGACCCTATTTGGCGATGCAGGTAATAGGCCTCATGCCCGAGGATTATAAATGTCGCTGTTGAAAATAGGCCTGTCACGCATCCTATCCGTATTTGGGTTGCGATTACAGCTATGGAGCTGTTTACTTACAGCTTTGTCTACAGCTCTCGGACAGCATCTGGATAGTTTTGTACACCCTTCCCTATCTGTGCTACAGCTCTTAACAGCCTTGTTTGCTTTATATACGACCGGTACTTACAACTGTATAATATTCTTGGATCCCCCGAGTTCGCTACGAGTCCTGTGTGAGTGTCAACTTCCAACAGTCGCCTGTCTTAGACGTCGACAAGCCATCAACACCCAAACAACAGGTACATTAACAAAGTATAAGATGCTTAGGTGCTCCCGCTAACTTGGAGGGATCGTTTAATTCAGAGTCTCAGTTCTTCGCTTGTAATTCGCCAAATCTCATCCAATGGTCGTTCAAGGTGCTCAAGCTCGTGGAGAGTTAGCCAAGCAATACCCAGTAACAGAAGGAATAAACCGTAAGTTGATATAACTATCGTGGACGCCCCAAATTGATTGTGCAACATTGAGATAGAAAAAGGACTACAGAGTGGCTGCCAATCCAAGCAGCCGATAATTCTGGAGGCTGAGGAACAAAATCTAATCCTCCTTGACCTGCCGTTCCCAGCCAGTCTCCGTAATGAACTTCTGGCCGAGCGCGTTCAACTGCCCATCATCCTCCCTGCACTTTCCATCAAGAACCAGCCCTCTGTGCATATTCAAACCGCCAAGGACTCCTTCCGAGCCCAGCTCCTTAACCGTTTACGCCAGCAGTGGTCCGATCCCTTTGCTGAGCGCAGCTTCATGCAGCTAGTCGAGCTCATGGAAAGTGACGGGAGCGTGTTGTTCGGTGGCCTCCTCGACGTATCTAGCTTCGAGCGGTTGATCGCTCGCTATACCGAGACATTGGGTGAGGCTGGTAGCAAGAGCTTCATCCACTCCTACGTAGACCTCGCCGACCACACCGCTTTTTTGACTGACACTCACTTCAATGGCGCTTTCTTGCATCCCCTCGTCGTCGCACTTATTGCTTACCAAATGGGTGGCCCCATGCGTCTGACCAATGCGCGCGGCAAAGACACACATCCAATCTCCGTGTTAGCCCAGGACAACATGCTGCATATCGACAATACGCCATTCACCGAAGAATATAAAGTGGTCCTCGCATGGGAGAAAGGTGTTGCTCGTGGGCCAACTGGCCAGAATTTCGTCTCCCTTCCGGGTACCCACCGGGGGACTCGGAACGTCCTCATCAGTCCCACGGGCGAGCCGTGGTCAACCGAAAACGCTAGCATCTTCACTAGCGACACTGCGATTGACAGTTTATTCGCGTTTCAACATGACGTCACCGGTCGCCCGCCCACGGTAGTCGAGGCCCAACACCCAGAGCAGCCGGTCACAGTTGCCTTTTCTGCAGGCTCACTCGTCCATCACCGCTACCGTACCGAACAGGGCAATCCACGCAGTTGTTTAATCCTGGCCTTTCACCGTGCCAGCGATGATCCGGGTATGTTTATCGCCACTAGTCCCGCGTGGCCTACGCCATCTCTCGCCGAGCTTTTGATCGGCTTCCAGGATGCAAGCACCGCGGACACATTCCTCGACGTCCTCGCCGCTCATGCTGCCCCAATTGCCGCCAAGCTCCTCGAGCTGGGAAGCCCGGATTGTGCGTCGACGCTCGTCGATACGAAGAAGATCACTCTTGAGGGTGTATCACTTGCAAACTGGAGAGCTGCCGTCACCATGGCGCCGAGCGTCGATGATATCAAGGCCAAGCGCGGCGTGCATCTAAGCCATCCTGAGCCTCTGAGCGGTGATGCCCTACTCTCCCGGTTATGCCAGGCGATGTCCTATGATAAGCATGGTTTGCTAGACCTGATCCTCTATGGTGATGGTCACGAGGAGGTCCGCAAGTGGGCGCGCAACCGAATCCGTGAGATGCGGGCGGAGGTGATAGCCCAGCGGATTGCAGGCTGGATGCCTGAGATGGTACAGCCCATTGCCGAGCACCTCTTGACCCCCTCGACGCTGCATGATATGGCCGGCACCCTCGCTACATTGGCGATTACACCCGACGCAGCAGACGCCGTCTCGGCT
Organism: Mycena olivaceomarginata; assembly: GCA_029378375.1. Lineage (NCBI taxonomy): Eukaryota > Fungi > Basidiomycota > Agaricomycetes > Agaricales > Mycenaceae > Mycena > Mycena olivaceomarginata. Next base: position 78,749 of record JARKIC010000805.1, on the reverse strand, counting down.
CACGAGCTTACGGGCCAAATCCAACTCAAATCCATACGCCAGCTCGTTATCGACCTGGGTGAAGCCCTTGTTCGGTGTGAGACAATGGCGACTTTCGTCTCGACCAGTCTTTTCTTTTTCTGGGCAGCAGACGATATGGCGCAGCTTCTGTCATCACCGGCTACCATCGAGGCGCATGTTATTGCAAGGTCCCTTTTGCGTAACTACGTCGCTTCAGCATTGCTCGGAGAGGGAAGAGGGTTGGTTTAAAATGTTGCAGCAGGATCGGCCAGAACCCATTGCACGAGCGTGTGTTGCGTAGTGATATTTTTACTGAAAGTTTTGCAAAGGCCAGTAGGCGATAGTATACTATCTGAGCCTGCCGCATTTGTGATAAATTCTATTCACCCGATATTTTGATTGTTAACATATAAAATTTGGGGGTAATACTGGGGCATAATTATAGTATAAAAAACACACCTCTCAAAATAAGCACACCTACATTCTTTACGGAAATTTACACAGGTTGAACAGAATCATAGGTTCAAGTACTGCAAAATATTCTACACACCCCTGACTCCTGGAAAAATCAACACACCCTGTGTATTGAACATTTTTATACACACGCTATACCAGTCCAAATATATACCACTCCTAATAATACACACCTGCACCTTGCTGCTCAAAACCTCTATCTTGCTGCTTGAAAAAGCACAGCTTGACCTTTGACACAACATTCACCGCCCGGCCCGGTACCTTGGATACCGGTTGACAGCAGCAATCAAACCACGTGACGTTGGTTTGCTTTTGACCGCATCCACCACCGTCTCACCGCATCCCTCGCCGTTTGTATCAACTATGCCTGAAACTGTTGGAAATAGGATCGTCGCGCGCGACGTCGCCCGGTTACCTTACCTACCCCCCTATCCGTCGCACAGCTTCGTCTATATATTCGGCCTGTATCCCTGTATTTCTGTAGTCCCTTGTATTCCCCCGCGCCAGTTCCCTGCGCCCGAATATACCTTTCCGTGACTCACCTGCGTGTGCAACTTCGACTTTCACAGAAACTCACGAGAGTGAGGCCTCATACTGTAGTATTACAACCACTAGTTCAGGTGACAGGTGACGGAGACCTGTGAACTGAACTACTGTACTATTACGACCACTAGTTCACAGGGTGTCACCCATCACCACAAAAGTTCACAGCTCGGCAATCAGCCAACAATTCCCATAAAAGGTAATCCAGCGAACGCCGGAGCGAAATTTTACAATTTTCTAGGCCTATTTGGGCCAGGAAAACTCATTGTCACCGTCACCAACCTTGATTAGTTCAGTTCACAGGCCTCCGTCACCCGTCACCTGAACTTCCGGTCGTAATACTACAGTAATCAAAGTCGGTGACGGTGACAATGAGGTTTCCTGGCCCAAATAGGCCTAGAAAATTGCAAAATTTCGCCCCGGCATTCGCCGGATTACCTTTTATGGGAATTTTTGGCTGATTGCCGAGCTGTGAACTTTCAATCCAGTGAACTTTTGTGGTGACGGGTAACACCCTGTGAACTAATGGTCGTAATACTACAGTATCTTGTTCTCAAACATGTTCTTGCCTCCCTTACCGACAAGGGCACCTCTATGGCCCTCGAAAGCATTGAAATTGATGCTACCGACAAAGAATGTTCCCGCTTGCCCAAGGATCACCCAGCCGACCACCAAGGCCAGAGCCAGAGCCAACAGAATATAGCGGTTGTCGGGGAGCAGTGAAAGTGCACCCAAGACGATGGGTACCGTAACGTCGTCGCACATATTTGGAAGTCCAAGTACGAGTTAAAACCAAGTCGTGGGTTGCTGGTGGGATGAGATGCAGGGAGGCCCATTCCCGAGGATCTTAAATGACAGAACGGTTGCCGGCATGTGTGCCTGAAGCGGGAAGGCCGGCCGGAGAAGGTGGGGTCTAATCTGGATGAAAAACACTTACTTACTGCCGTGCATCATCGGATTCGCTGCCCGAGAACAATCTCAGTTGACAGGTCCTTCCGTGCTGCATCAAAGGAAGGTGCCTATAATCTCATTTGAAGTCGAACTGCGTTGAAGGAAGTTGTCTGTAATCCCATTTAGAAGTCGAACGCGAGTCGGGTGGCTTGGATCAACGCATCCCGCCTCCTTACACCGAAACCGAGATGGCTGTTGACAGTAATAATCCGCCTACACTCCCGAAAAGTCGCAAAGGCGGTAGGAGGACTAGCGGTTGGAGATTTTTATGGAAGGAGGAGCATAAGTACCTTAAAACAAAAAAGAAAAGGTGAAAATGAAAAAAAAAAAAGGTCGTTACGCGCCCAGAGCCTTGGTCAGGTTAAGGCTTGCGATTTACACAACACATCCTACCGAGATCAAGGACGTTGACAGTGACAGCGCGCCTACACGTGGGAACCGAGAAGCTGTAAAGGTGGCAGGCAGACTACCGGTTGTAGATCTTTATAATCAAGGAAAGAGGTGGCGTTTAAGTAGTATGAAAAACAAACAGGGTCTTTAGGCGTCTACAGCCTTGGCCAGGTTAACTCTCGGCGCCTCAACCAGACAGGTTCCATTTCGACCATCCAACCTTGCTCACATGGACGCCAACGTCTCGGCGCAACGGCCCAGCGACTCAGGGCGGGTCCCAAACACCATCCATCGGGTCCCAATAGTTAGCGCTGTAGTATGTGTCAGTGTATGAAGTCTGACTAGATCACCCCTTTATTAAATTACGTGTGTTAAACTCCGCTATCTTTACCATCAGCTCCGGCATCACCTGCCGCGAAACCGCAGGATCACCGAAGTGGGGAGCCGCGAAGCGGCCCCCCGCGCTCTTGTAATACTACAAGCGGCTGCTCGGCCGCTTCGCGGCCTCGCATCCACTTCCTCACAGTTCATGGCGAGAAATTACGTTGTACCTTTGAGCGCTAAGATACCGGTCAGTTAGCAGTCCACCGAGCGCCCTAATTGACGGGCGCCTCCAGAGTTTCGGGCCCAGATGTCCCAGAGCGGAGTTTAAAGGCTTCGGACAGGCTCAATTTTATAAAGAGAGAGATTATCGACGCCGTCGCGCAGGCAAAGACGGCATGGCACGGGCTTCAATCCATACATACATGCATAGTTTACACAACCGCACGAGCGAGCGAGACTGCGCCTGACCCGCCGCCCGACCGAACCCGACACAACACCGTTTCTGAATCCCTAATCCTCCATCGCTTCGCATTGCATTGGCTCGAATGGAATCGAATCTCAAGTAAACCGAACCCGACAGCCTCCCATGGTGTCCCCACCAAGCGCGTGGGCTCAGTCCTCGCTCGCTTTGACACGGCATGCGCCGGCCTCCCTATCCACAGCCCGCCCCTCCCCTCCCCAAAAATCCTGCCCGCACGCTGGCCTCCTCCCCCGGAAGCGCGTCGCATCGTGACCCACCGTCATACCTCTCACCCTTCCCTTACTCATCCCCCTCCCCCTCCCCAACCGCCCCACCCCCTCTCTCGCCGCCATCCCCGCCCCCCGCGGCGCGCCACGAAGCCTTCAACGCGCGATACCGCTGCACCGCGTCCTCCCGCGCGGCGGCCATCGCAAGCTGTTGCACCGGCGACAATATGGACGCTTTCGTGCTCTTGCCGCCGGCCTTCCCCACGGGTGTATTGGTGGAAGATTTCTTGCGCGCGAACGACGAGAGCTCGGGCGGCGCCTGCGTGATGTCGTTGAGGCGGCGCGGCGCAGCGGAGGAGGTGCGTGCGAACTCTTTCGGGCGAGAAGCGTGTTTATCTATAGGGAGTGGGGCAGGTTTCGGATCCGCATCCGCCGCGGAGGATTTGGGATTATTTTTCGAATGCGCATTATTGGATTTGGAGTTTGTTGTGGGAGCGGATTTGAATGATGGGGCGGACTCGGAGGGACCAGAGCCCTTCTTGTGCTGCGCGCGGACAGCGGCGAGGGAGGACTGAACGGCGGAGCGCACGAGGGGGCGCATGTCTGTTTCTATCCGTCTATAATAAAAAGAAGCCATGAACCAGCCTTCATCCGGCCTACTCTCAGCGTATAAGAAAAGCAGAAGCCCAGGCACTTGTTGAAATGCGCCAATGTCTCGCCCGGGCGGATCTGCGTATCCCGCCCGCCGTCAATCTTCCGCCGCTTGCCCTTCTTCTGCCCGTCCTCTCCGTCCTCCCCATCTTCTCCGCGCAGCTTGCGCTTCGCACGAAAGTCGGCGCGTACCTGCGCGGCGTTGATCGTCCGCAAGAAGGCCTTCGGGAGCGGCTCCGAGGAAAGGGCGTCGCCGGCGGCGCCGGGGCGGGTGGGTGCGAGGTCGCTGCCCCTGGTGAGCAAAAGGAAGAAAAAAGGGCGGTTAGAGCGGTGAGTAGGATGGGATGTAAATGAGAAATACTTTTTTGAGCGGTCCTGCTCGCGGATAGCCCGTTTCGCGCGTTTGTGCGGCATGGCGAGAAGAGGAAGAGTTTGGCTCACGTGCTCCGGGTGATGGCAAGGATCGGCATGCCGGCTTGAGCACAGCCTCCGAAGGTTCAACCGCCATTGACTTGCTGTCATGCTCAGTCGTTGGGCCTCCGAAAACCTCGAGCCGCTTTATAAACTCAGGCTAGGTGACAATATTATTTTCTTTTTCGCAAAATCCACTGAGCCATTACAGATGCAGCCAAATTGCATGTGTGGGACAGGATGGAGGAGGGCGAATTGCGCGCCAGTGCTGTAGATCCTGCATACTACCGTCACACAATATAAGGAGGCACAAGCTCAGTTATGTTGAAGTGTCTATCTGCGAGTGACGACTTCACACTCGCCGGCGGGGAAGCCGGAATACTCCGGTAAGTTCCGCCGCACATTCCCCATTGTTTATAATGATCACGGAAATGCATGAGCCAAGTAGGAATGGGTGACCGACAGCAACAGCGACAAGTGGAGCGATCCCTATGAACCTCCAATTCGAATATTTAACCACAAGAAATTAATTCATGCTCAGGTCGGGTACACCAATATAGAGATGGTGAATGAGGACAGCATGATATTGGACCAGTAGATAGGTCAGACAAAGAGATCCCTCACTGCCCGAATGAGAAGTCTTGTGGGTAACAATAATATTCCCCGATATTGTTGCCCGGATAGTATCGACATTCAAACCCCTTACAACAATCCTCATTGGTGGAACAGGTATCGCCTGGATCCCGAGTATCAAGACATACATTGTCACGCAACCCAGATGAAGTTGGATCACTCACCTCGAATCAATGGCGCAGTATTGGCCGTTTCCACAAAAGAACAAATCGGCTAGACCACATTCCTTGACCTGGGGCGAGTCGACATGGTGAGACGCAACAATGGCATGACATATGAGTCTGAACCAAAACATCTCCCATTAGAGCAAACCTCTCCATTGCATCACGAAATGGCAGCCGAAGTTGAGCTAGCCGGACTTGAAGGGTCGATGATGTGTTGTGTGATTTGATTGCGGCAAGTCGGCATGTTTACCTTTTCAACATTCGTTGCCAACCGCATAGAGTCAGCGCACCCAGTTGACCGGGGATTTACCTGGAGTAGAGGATACCTCCTCTCCTAATCTTTGCTACTGGGTTTTTTCATTTTTCATCATCGTTTCGGTGCATCGCTGCACATCTGACGAGCACCGGTATCGCGACTGTCGGCACCTCCGTCGTAGTCTGATTGCGGTCCAAATAAAGTTCTAAAGACGGGGTTCTTCGGAAGAAACCAAAGGAGATCTTCGTCGTTGTTGCGGATCCATTAATCACAGGTTCGGAGGTTCTGACCGATTTGATTCAAGACTCACTGTCCAATGGGGGAGAAATCGGACCAAAAAAAAGGCTGTCGTAAGTTAGGAACAGGTTATCCGACCTCTAACATGCCGACTTGTATTTCTGCCCGACTCACGCCAGATGTGAGCGAGCTTCGGCCATCTAAAGCTGTCAAAAAAATCGACATCGCATAACAACTGTCGACCTGCAGAAATAGGCAGGAGGATTTGATTAAGGTCAATATGCTCGGAGAGGTCCAAATCAACATCGCATAACAACTGTCGACCTGCAGAAATGTATTTCTGCCCGACTCACGCCAGATGTGAGTGACTCAGTGAAAGCTGTCAAAAAAATCGACATCGCATAACAACTGTCTGCAGAAATAGGCAGGAGGATTTGATTAAGGTCAATATGCTCGGAGGGGTCCAAACCAAGACCAACTTTTGGGACAAATCATCGAGCTAGATCGACCCTGTTGTTTTGTACAAGATGTGCCGCCGCTTCGCTCCGGCGCAAAAGAGGAAAAAATAACTGAAAATGATTGCAAGAATTTACTTCACTGGCAGCAGGACATTTTACTGGTTGGTTCTCGCAACTTGGAAGATAGAAAATAAACTCTATTCAAATTCAGCATGCTACGCGAATGCGATGGTGCAGAAAAGACACATGAAAGTAATTACCTGGGCTTGAAACTTGAAGCCTCGGTACTATTTGGAAGTTTGGTTCAATGGTCGGGGTAGAATTATTTGATTTGGCATACAAAGAGTTTAAGGGACAGCAGCGTGAAAAGCAAGTCCACTGGCACAGTGAACATTCCAAGCAATGGCGGGGAATCTGGTGAATGTGGGCTCGAAATTGTGTTGAATAATCAAGCAGACCTAAGAAGATGGCAGAGGACGGGCATTGATATTGATGCTAGCGAGTCACACACTGCGTACGAGATGCTCAGAATAAGGACGGTAATTTTTGACGGGCAAATTGAACGAAGAGATCAATTGATCACTAGCCTGTTTGCAGTCCAAGAGACCCCAAGAATGAACCAAGCATCCCGAAATTGAGCACGGGAGGGAGCGAGAGAGATGAATATCGGTGTCGGAGGACTGACAGAGCTCCCTATTTATGCTTGGGAAAATTGCGGATCACTACGTGGCCGCGGGCTGAACATCACTGCGGCACAGACAGTAATTTGCTGCGAGAGACTGAGTGACTGCGGATTGACTCCGAAACGGTCAGCTGAGGAACAGTCGGAACATTGCCTGGACCTGAATTAACCTTAATTCGGCATAGACACTGTATAATTCTACTTTGCGATCTCGACTTAAAAGGGCAACTCTGGGATTCCGCTGCAGTTAAAGTGTGGGGTGTCATCTCATGACACTCTGCGGCACAGTTTGCACAGTGCGTAGCCATTTTATCGGGGTTATCTATGAATACAAATGGGGAAGGAATTCGCGAATTTTCAGGAGGAGAGGAGAGGAAAGCAAATGGGAATGAACCTTTATGGGGTAATTGCACCGCCGAGGAGCCATTTCGTTAAAGAACGGTTAATCGACACCTCGGCACTTCCCGGTCGGCCCGACCCTTCACCGCCACCTCGCCATTCCTGTCTAAATGTCTCAGATATTCGATCTTGTCTTCAAGAATAATAAGGGCAAGGGCTCGTTCATTCTTATGACCTTTTATGTGATTCACCTATGATTCACGACCTTCCTCCAATTAATCCGACTCATACACGATGATTCGGAGTTTTACTTGACTTGGTAGTTTCCCCATTTTCCTCTTAAAATACGGTACCGCTACTTGTATAAATTAGCTAGCATCCACCGTCTTAATGCAGAATTCTCTCGCCCTTCTAGTTTCCTCACCGGAATCAGACCCGTCCTCGAACAGATCGATACCTCAAGTGGAAGCGCCTGCGTGTACGCCGGCGGTTTGCGGGATCGATGTAGGATCGAGGAGATGTGCGCACCCCGCTGCAACATGTGAGGTACGAGGTTTTCGTTCGGGTTATAATTTTTGTCTATGAGAGACTAGCACAACCACTTGAACCAACAACCAAGGCGATAAGTGGGATATAAGTGCATGTACGGCCGATTTCTTTTGCAACGGAAAAGCGGGGCCGGCCGGCTTCAAGTTGGTCGAGGCTCGGGAAGCGACGAAAAAAATCAATGAAACAGAGGAGTGAGGGAAAGATCTTATCCCTGAAGTTGTGCCCTTCCGCTCGAATTGCCGCCAGGTGGTCCCAGCAGACGGATTTGATACAACTCCAACATGCCGACTTGCCGCAATCATTGTCACAAATCACACAGCACGCTATCGCATCCCGAACCAAACACTCTTTTGTTCTTTTCACCATGAACGGGCGAAACGGGCCATTCGCACTCCAAAAAGTATCCACCCTTTCTCTCGTACCCATCCTTCATTTCACCCTGTATCTTCTTTTCCGCTCACCAGAGGCAACTACCTCGCACCCACCCGGGGACGCCCTTGGGACGCCCTCTCCACGGAACTGTTCCTCAAGGCCTTCGTGCGGACGATAAACGCCGCGCAGGTGCGCGCCGACGCGGGAAAGGCGGGGAGGACGGAGACGAGGACGGGCAGAAGAAGGGGAAGCGGCGGAAGATCGGCGCGAGCGGGAGGGATACGCAGATCCACCCGGGAGAGACGTTGACTCGTTTTAACAAGTGCGTGGGCTTTTCCTTTCCTTTTCACACACTCTCGTTACGAGTGCGGGGTATGCTGGGTGAACAAACGTCTTTTGGCTTGCTTTCCGTGCTTTCAGGCGAATCGAAGCGGACGTGCGCCCCCTCGTGCGCTCCGCCGTGCATTCCTCTCTCGCCACCGCCCGCGCGCAGCACAAGAAGGGTGCTGCTCCCGCCGAGCCCACCTCGTCCGCCGCTCCCACGAACTCCCAAACTCTGAAATCCGCACCCGCCTCAAAATCAGAATCCACCCCTGCCTTCAAGACAACGTCGACACCTGACGCGCAAGCCGCCCCACCTCCGATCGACAAATACGCCTCCACCCGAAAGAATTCGCGCGTACCTCCTCCGCCGCGCCGCAGCGCCTCAACGATATCGCGCAGGCGCCGCCCGAGCTCTTTGCCTTTGGGCGCAAGAAATCCGGGAATCCCACGTCGTCGAGTAATCATCAAACACCCCCGGGCAAGGCCTCGGTCCTCTCTCCCGTGCAGCAGCTCGCGATGTCTGCCGCGCGGGAGGTCGCGGGAAGAAGATATCGCGCGTTGAAGGCTTCGAGGCGCACTGCTGGAGGCGGGGATGGCGGCGAGAGGGGCGGCGGGGGGGTCGTGGAGGGGGGGATGAGTAGGGGGTGAGATGTATGACGGGTGACGGCAGGCCAGGTATGCAGACGGCGCGCTCCCGGGCGAGGGGACGAGAGGGAGGCGGGGCGGTACGGATGGGCCGAGAAGCGCTGTGCATAGGGAGGTAGGAGGCAGGCGTATGTCGTGCGCTGGACCGACGCACATGTAGATCGCGATCGGGTGATCGAATCGTTCAATCAGGGAGCTTCGTCTTTGGATTCCATTCAAGCCCACGCGATGGAGGGTTCAGGATTCGGGGTTTCAGGTGAGGCGGCGGGTCAGGTTGCAGTCTCGCGCGTTATGTGAAGTATGTATCAGATGGATGTACGGCGTGGTTATAACTGCAACCAAACACCGACGTATTGCAGCCGCATTCGATGAAGTATTGGAACACGTTGGAATATTGGACCCGTGCACCGTTGGACCGAGATCGTGCTCTTCTTCTAGTGCGCTCTCATCCCTTCTCTTCTGCATAAACCCTAAACGTACATCTCAATATACATCTTCAACAAGCGGCGCGACAGGAAGTTCGGCCCGCCCGACGTCGCAGCAGCAAAGGAGGCGGGGATGCAGGATAAGACCGAGTACGAGAATAAAGTGAGTCTTATCGCCACTTGAGGCTCTTCTCCTTCCTCGATTTCGGGATGTCAGGATTTTCGCTACGTGCTTCGAAGATTCCTCTATCTACTTATTGTAATGAACCTTGTGCGACCATGAGTAGTGTATGACGTTTACGAGTTGGTTTGTTAAGATTCATGCGCGATTCCAATGGGTTGGTTGAACACTAGTCATATGCATTTTAACGAGAGCACAAAGCGTCGCTTCGCACCCTACTACTGGGGACAACGTCGATCCACGCGAATGCATGCATGCGAAGCAGTGCCCTCAGATGCTCGAGTTGGCGTTCTTTGCCTTGAGTGTCCAATTGAGATGCGTTGCAAATTCAGGGAGCCGATCAATGAGCCATTGTTGTACATATTTCTACCCCAAGACGAACATCGGGCGCACATAGCCTCGCTCTACGTATTGCTCATGAACCGTTCACGGCCAGCTAGCTCTACGCCCCACTCTATCGAGGAACCGTTAGTTCAGATAAAGGATATTCAACATAATGTGGACGTGGGCCACACCTTGGACATCGTGTACCACTAACACACCCCGCGCGTGCATCGCGCTGAACGCGGGCACAACGGCCGAATCGTCGTAGTCGGTTTTAGCCCTCATCCTAGTCGGATGCGAGGTGTCGAGATGGAAACGCGCAACCGATACTTCGACGCGGGTGAGCGCGGGGAGGTGCAGGCGGTCGAGAAACGCATCGAGTGGAGCGAGGGCGGCTATGTCGATTGTGGAGCCACGGCCCGCAAGCGTGATGACTTCGAGATGGTCCGACCGCGGAGGGAGGGTCGCGAGCGCAGCCAGCAGGAGCGGCGGGGTACCTATGAGACGCAGTGTCTTGAGAGCGGTAAATCCAGCGAGCGGGCGGTGGTGGGAGATGAGCTCTGGAGCGGAGAATGGGTGGTCGGAGAAAAAATCGATTACTTGACGTTGGACGTACCGGCATCGAGGCGAAGTTCTTCGACGGTTCTGCGAGCGGAGCGCGGGAGCATGAGTGCAGGGGAAAGTGGACAACCGTATGTTTGTACGCTCCGAAGCTGGCTGAGATCCAGGGGCGAGTCCTCATCAAGCAACCACTCCGTTGGCTCCGATGCAAACTGGTATAAGAAAAGGTTCGAAATCCGGGTACCCTGATCCGACCCAGCGGACGAATGCCAGGGGTGGGCGTTGGTGTGATCCCAATTGAGAAGGCCCATTTCGAGTCTGCGTATCTTGTCGTACTCGGTGTGTTCGGCAGACTCATACAGAGGGAAAATCTCGAGAGTACGCAGGGGGGTTGTATGATGGGAGAAAAGCAAGTCTAGCCCGTCACGCAAGAAACTCGTACACAGAGTGAGCCATTGGATGGACGGGAGGACAATCAGGTCCCGCATGGCGTAGAGTGCATCTGTGTAGGGTAAGAGGCCTTTGAGGCTCAGGTGAGTGAGCCAAGTGAGCCGCATGTTTAAAACATGCGTGAGGACAGTTTCGTCGATTGGTGCATGAACGGTCCTTACCAGCGGCCCGAGGTGGGGAGCGCCGTCCATAAGTTGGTGAAGACGGGCGGCCGCCTCCTTCTTGCGTTCGGGGTTGTGAGACCAATCCCTATAGTGGGTAAGGGTCTGCAGCCGGGATCCACGGAAGGTGGTGTGGGTTCGATGGGAGATCCTGACGTTCAGGTCCAAGTCAACAACTCGAAAAAGATGTGACTGGGCGGGGAAGGTGAAAACACGAGAAACGAGCGCGCAGGATTTGAGATCACTAGCAGAGTCACAAAGAAGGTCGATTATGGAAACACAGAGTTCGGATACTGCGAACACTGCAGACGAATGCCTCATAGTAAGGCGTCTCTGATGATCGAAGTCACGTAGGCAACAAGCTCCCACCTATTGCTGGGATCGCGGTGACCAGGGGACAGCTGCGCCTGTAAATGGCATAATCGTTTAAAGGACGGGTAACTTACTGCTTCCGGGTAGGAGAAATCCAAGAAAAGAACCGAAGCAACCGAAACCCTTAAGTACCCAGCTGCACGTGATGATTGATGGTGAGTCACCGGTTCCCATTCGGGACCGCAGTGACACATTTGTCACCGGCCAATCACTCACACCGGCAGCTGCCGAATATATGACGGCCCGACGTTGATGTTGGAAGTCTTGAAAGTCTGCATATTGACCTAGAGTTCAAGTTAACTGAAACCAAAGCCTGAAATTACTGGGGTCACTTTCCAGGTAGACTGAACCAAAATCTGAGCTGAAAGTAGTGGATTCTGCTTTGGTATTGGTTCAACTGAATACTGATTCAATATTTTGAGTGGTGGGATCAAGGTTGGATGGACATAAAGTTGGGAATCTTGGGTATGTGCAGTCACCAGACAGCCATTTGCCTTTTGCCTTTTGACAGACGGACCTGGGGGATACAGCTATTTCAAAAATAGTACTTATACAGGATTTGATGGAGTCTGTAAGGGCAACCTTAAGCTCGGCGCAGGGCATGGGAACTAGCGGGGGAATCTGAAGTATAAATATGGGTACTATAATACAGGAGCGGGAATACTACGCACCTAGCGGGGGAATCCGAAGAGAAGAAAGGATGAGGATTCCCACGCTAGGCGAAACCTTATATACTAAATGGTAACTACCCAGTAGCACGTGTCCAGAGGTATCTACAGTGATCGCAGGCCTGGTTGCATAGCACGTACCAGCGAGAGTGGGCAGACAGGGAGTTGTCTGGAGGATTAGCCGGAGAGATATCCGGAAAGGCCGGAAGAGCCAGAAAAGCCGGAAAGGCCGGAAGAGCGGAAGCCAGAGTGTCTGGAGCGGGGGTTCCCCTGACAGAGTCACTAAAAACATTCTCAATGGATTCACCCAAAAGCCCCCAACCCGCATTTAAAAAAAGTCTAAATGGCTAATACGTAACTAACACGTAATAGTAATCACTGCTGCCATCGATCCCTCCACATTCACTGTTGTAGTGATCCCATCCGTAGGATCGCTCACAGTGGCCCATGTAAGTAATACCAGGGAATTGCCCATTACTGAGTTCGAGGTTCATCTGGCTGAAAACGGTTGAGCCGGAGGGGTAGGAGCTCCAACCTGTCATGCTGTACGCCTCCAGCGTAGGGTTCAGCACCGTACGTACCGTATACTGTACTTTTTCCTTCAAATCAGTAGTCACGCATCACACACCCCTCTGTCGATCACGAAATCTGGTCGGGGTCACGCGTCGCTCGGGCCTCTGTTGAACCTCCAAACAGTCACGCAGGTCCCCAAACTGCCCAAAAAGTGCAAAAAAGACGAAATCTTCGGTTCAAATGCCGAAATTTTGAGGGTGTCACGCAAAAATTCAGCCGGTGCCAAAATGTCAAATAGGTAAAATGGGTCACGCGTCACACCCCCTGTCAATTTGAATGAAAAAGTACAGTATTTTGGCCATATTTGCTTAGTAATGGAGCTTGCAGGGAACCAAGCTCGCTAACACCCTCAGCTGATAGTCATCATAGAAGTTGAGGGCCTTAGCATGAACCTTAGCCACCCCTACCGCCAACCCGGCAAGTCATTTCGTCAGGAGAGCTCCTGACTTTCGTCCATATCACCCAATACGTATGTACAGCACAGTAAATCATGATTTTTGTGCAATGTCGAGATGATCATGCTGGGCTGGGTACCACTGCAGAAGGGGACTTGGTGGGGGCATCTGCTGAGCAAGAAACCAAGAGCAGAGAGCCTCACCTGCGGGCTGGAGAACAGATTTTTCTAGGTCAAATTGAACACAAAACCCGCCACTGGTGCAAAAAGGGATGGCGCTGTATGCAAAGTATCTTCTCTGTAGCCCCCTTCCCAGGGGATCAGCTGTTTTCTACGGCACTTAAAACAGTATACTCCGGGTTTTCCGAACCAGTGGACCCCATTTGGTAATTGCGGTTCAGACTTGATAATGCTGAGATTCAAAGGAGAATCACCAGCCCTGGAATATATGATCATAAACCCAATGTAATAAGAGATCATCCACTTGTCAAAGAAAGATCGTCAAAATATAATCTGGTATCCGATCCACCCCTTCCTCATCCCAGCTCAAATCCGAGGAGCGTGGAGTGTTAGCAAGTATGCACTGCTACACATCTCGTTAAACTGTGGATCAAGTAGATTATCGAGTGTCACGGAAATAGTGTGAAGATGAAAATTCGGCCAAATTCATGGCAGGTGCAGCCAAATCCCAGACACCTGCCTCGGGGGGTCCAACCTAAAATCCCGGACCCCTTGACCTCTCCTAATATTCGAGTTAGCATGAGGTGGTTTGCATTCTGGAACCGCACCCAGGTGAATAGGATGAACGTTCCAAGTTTAAATTCCTACAGCCTTTGGCAGCTTAGACCCGGATCCCAAAACCAACACAAAGTCATCCCATCCAAATCGATGTTGTTCTCCTACCGCAGCGCTGCGCTGACTCCGATTCACTAGCGGCGCTTCAGGGTCAACGTCATCACATAGACACCAAAACCCAGGCGGTTCCATTTCCCTATGATAGCAACCTGAGATTCCCGCGAGGATTTTAGGCTGTTGATGAGACCACATTTTGTTTGGGAACCCATTTGAGGAATGGACGAGTGACCATAGCTATTTTGGGAGTCGCAAGGCTTGCGCAAGGCCGCCCGATTCGATGGTCGTGGCATAGAATTCTAGCTCGGCGAGAATGCGCAGACTCTTTCAAGTTTCATGCTACGTTTAACATCTGATACCCCATCTGCTTTCGCAAGGCCACTCGATTCGACGGCTGTAGTATAGAATTCCAGCTCAGTGGGAATCCGCAGACTCAGTCAACTTCCATGGTACGGTTTCAATAGCCAATAACCTTACGTTCTTTACAAAAAATATCTACTTCAACAACTTGTCCTATTGTGCACCACTCTCTTCAGCACTTTAGGTCATGTATAGTGTTGCCGCAACTCCCAACTCCAACCCCCCAAGTCAACTCGATGAAGTCGACTTGAGTCGAGTCGAGTCGCTTGTTGTGACTCTGTCCGACTCCGGAGTCGAAAGAAGTCGACTTGCCCCACTTGCTCGACTTGGAGTCAGTGGAATCGGCCATTGTACATACGTAGGTAGTTAAATTGACTTATAAGCACCCTGGAACAGACCTATAGTGATTTCAAGAGGGAAGGGTGAATTTCTGGGCTCAGGGGACATGATTTCAGACAAATTTCAAAAGTGGGTGTCTGTTCATTTATAATTAGAAGAAATCTCAACTTTCAGAGCTTCTCAAATTGAGCCCTGATACATTTTGACAAAGACAGATATCTTACCACTGTACCACCCCGAGTTAAACCCGACCTCAATCGACCCTCTCTTCATTGCCACTGGCCTTGAAATAAACATCTAAAAAACTAGCGACTCCATTGACTTGAGTTGACTTGGATGTGACCAAGTTGAGTTGAGTTGAGTTGAATGTTCTTTGAAGTCGACTTCTTTGGTTCAAGAACGATGGGTGGGATACAGAACATCAAGGGATATAAACTGGTTAAAGAGATGTATGGTATATAATAGGCATACACTTTATACATTTCTTCGGTACCTTGGAAACAGGCAAGCAACTGGGGATAGTTGGTGTTTCAAAAATGGGGGAAGACTGGGCAACCGGAAAAATTTAAAAAATTTCCCCAGCTTAATCACAGTCTGATCAATCCTCTTGCCTTAATCACCAGGCCTAGGAGCGAGCCACTGCAACGGAGTGCCAAGAATATCTACGCTCAAAGAGAAATCAAAGAGCCTGGCCAATGCAAGAACAGATCTGATTAAGGAGGCCTCTCCAGAACTTTTTCAGTCGGCCCTCAGCCAGTTGGTATAGTGAAAAGAACGAATTTCGGTGCATTTCTCCGCAGGACACGTCCTGTATTTGCTATTGGTGTCATAATCGTCTAGTTTTTGGATATTCCTTACGTGGTAGTGTACTCTAGCCAATGGTAATTTTTTCGCGCCATAATATGCCCAATTGCCCTGTCAGTATACACGAATGTCCATTCAAAATCCATATATTCTGCTCACACTCAGGACAGCTGTTCCCGGGCATGTGCTTCTGGGAGCTCGTCCTGCGATGTCAGCCATGATTTCCTGGACTCAGGTGAGTGGCACCTTGGATACTCTCTTTCTTGACATGTACTGCACACATTCCTCTTAGCCGCCGACAACCTGTCGGCACTTTTGTACAGTGTACGCCGGCCGATCAGGATGTGATTCACAACATCCGGGCCTGCTTGGTGAATTTGCGTGATGTGGTTCACGTCATTGTCCGCACACGTCGAATCAGAGGGTTGTACCTCCAACCGACATGGAGGCAACCAAAGCACCAGAAACGGTACGTAATAATTTAATCTTCTTTCTCGATCCTCATTTCAATTCCTGAATTGATTCTCAGGGAGTACTGGAACGACTGTGTCGGAATCGTTGCCTGCCAGTGGTGAATACCCTGGTGAAAGCCACCATCCAGCCGCATTCTCTGTCGGTGCTTCCGCTTTGGTTGCAGAGTTATGATCCAATTGATCGCTATACCCTGGTTTGACTTACCTCCATCGCAGCGTGCGCATTGAGAGGGCGTGATTTGACTTATCCAGAAGGCTCAGGGACGGGCTAAGTACTTGATTATTTCCCCCGCATTTCTTTCGAGTAGGCTTCGGCATAACCTCAATTTATGGTGATTTCACACCGATTTCCTGGAAGGCAGGCGAAGGATGCTCGATATTAGTTGCTATGTTATGGAAAGCTCTGCTCAGCGAGCTTGAGCGAAATCACCCCCGCATGCCGGGGATGCCGTGTGTGCATCAAGTATGGTGTGCCGCTCGCGGTGTGCCGAGGTATTGGCCAGTGTGCCGCACAGACGCCCGGTGTGCCGATGAGGGGACGAGTGTGCCGCACATCAGGTGTGTTGTGTGCTCCCCACTTGACGGATCCCGAGACAACTCTATGTCCCTCTGTAGCTCGAAAAATCATGTCAGCATGCTAGTTTTGTTTCTGGGAGAGAGATGGAATACTGATAGTTTGAGAAGGATCAGGAGGCCGGAGCGCCGTGTTTGAGTTGATAGCAGATAAATCAATCAAACACAAGCCCTAAGGCTCCTTGAACTATCGCCCGGGGTTGAACCAAAAGAGCCTATCGGTACATCGGTCTGTAACAGAAACTAGCTGTCGGCCAGCAGTGCTGTTGCAGGCGACCCAGTGGCAATAAGCTGGACCGTAGCTTTCGGCGACTCGACAGCAGCCATGTGGCAAGAACAAACTGCTTCTTGGTTTCCAGCCAGTGGTTGTTGTGTACAGTCACAAGCTGGAATTCACGTAAAACTTCTCGAGGCACCACGATGCCAACTACTGTAAGTACTTGTACTGAGGCAACCGTCACGGTAACGGAGGGGTCTGTTGCGTTGCCCAAAACACGCCTTGTAACGGTCACAATGCCTCTGGTTACCTTCGGTAAGACCGTGACATGGCTTGGAAATTTCTGAAATATTTTTTTCCTGCCAAAAAATGGTTAAAATGGGGTGAAAAAATCGCAAATCGGCCCCAGTGCTCCTCTTGTTAGCCCCAAACTCTCAATTTGTATTGAAATCAAGGCCATCAGTGTACATACCTGACGGTCGGTTGCCTAATTCTCCACTGTCACGGTGAAATCCGGGCTGGTTGCGTTGCCCAAATTTTTTGATGGCATCACGGTGGGTCGGCCGGTTGCCTCAGTACAAGTACTTACAGTAATAATGCTATCTCGACGGGGTCATATTCTGGTCATATCGTAACGGCCCCATGGTCGAGATGAAGACGCTGCTGTACACATACGTTAGTGGAAGGGTCGCCGTTCCATCGTTAAATAACTTCATACAGCTCGTCGTGCACTCGCTGTATACATGTGCAAACAAAGTTGCCGTAACTAATACGGAACAAAAACATTACAGAGACAGGGGTGAGAGAGCGAGAAAGGAGAAAAGTAGCAAAGAAGGATCAAGTCCACAAAGCCATAACTTGAGAATGTGAACCCAGTAATCTCTCAACGGACCTACACGCTACTCCTCAACATGAGTACGGCCTGCATTTATTGATATCAAGTTTGAAATGCTCACACGGACGCCAATGTCTTGTACGATACGGTAGTATTTCTGGTACCCGGCCCCTGTCCGAGGCGACGTCTCCGACCTGCGAGAAATCGATCATAATTAGAGCTACCCATCCGGACCGACCCGCAGACGTACGCGCGGACGACTGAGAACCGAGTGCCTCGCAGATTTCGTCGCAGTCCCGGATGTTTTCACCCGATTGACGTTGGTGTTCGGCTTCGATGGTGAGCTGGTTTAAACGATGCATTATTCTTCAGTTCCCAATATGCGCCTATGATGCCCACTCACCAAGGTAGACTTCTCGATTTCCCTCACGTCCTTTGCGCACTGGTGTATTTTGTTCCAAATTTCGCACATTCCGTTCACGTATTCGACACATCCCTTCCAGGTTGTAAAGTCGTGATGTTTTTCCAACAATTGGACTCGAATTCTTGATGTTGACATTTCAACCCTGCCTAGTTCTCAGCGAGCGGATTTGGGCGCAGTTGGAATAGGTATTGAACTTACTCGGAAATTCGACGTGTTCGATCTGTCAACTCGACATGGTCTCTGGCGCAGGTTAACTTTGCGCCCTCCAAAAGTTCCTTGCAGGCGTCAATCGTATGTTTGACTCTATCCAGCTTTTGTGTTGGACGTTGGGCATCGGCGACATTGACGACCACCAAAGCCAGGGCCAGACACTGCGTTCCGACCCCCTGTAGACGCACCTGTGTCTACGTTGATTGACATGTGCCGACATGTGGCGATGTTCGGCTACGTCCGGCGATCTGCGTCTACGCTCTAATGTAGACGCACCTTTGCCGCGGTTGATTGATGTCCGGCTACGTTCGTTTACGTGAGGTAGATGCAGTGCATCTACCCATCGGCTACGTGTGTCTGCCTGCATCTACAGCGTAGATACACCTCCCTCAACTCCGTACTGCAAACTCGGCCAATCTTGGTATGAGACAGCATCAAAATTGCTCCTTGGACAAGTCTTAAGTCTCTTGTAAAATCTATGCCTTTTAAAGTTTTACATAACCTTTGCATCACCTACAAGCGGCTACATGCGGCTACATCGGCTAACATGCGGCTACGTCGGCCAACATGCGGCTACGTCGACCGACTAATGTGGACGGACTGTAGACATACTGCATCTACCTCATGTAGACATAGGGGTCCATCTACCTTTGGCTACGGGGGTAGACGGACCCTCTGTCTACATGGGGTGGGAACGCAGTGAGAGCCAACAGAATGTAGCGGTTGTCGGGGAGCAGAGAAAGTGCGCCCAAGACGATGGGTACCGTGACGACGTCGCACATGTCTGGAACTGTAAGTGCAAGTGAAGCCAAAGTGGTGGGGTGCTGGTGGGATGAGATGCAGGGAGGCCAATTCCCGAGCGTCTTAAATGACTGAAGGGTTTTGCGCCGGCGCGGACTCAGAGTTCTGGACTCACCCTATCCCCGGTCTGGTTGCGGTCCGAATAAAGTTTTAAAGACGGGATTCTTCGGAAGAAACCAAAGGAGATCTTTGTCGTTGTTGCGGATCCATTAATCACAGGTTCGGAGGTTCTGACAGATTTGATTCAAGACTCACTGTCCACAGGGGGAGAAATCAGACCAAAAAAAAGGCTGTCGTAAGTTAGGAACAGCTTATCTGACGGCGTACTTACTGAGCTTTGAGTACGGTTGATTGAGCCCTATTGAGCCGATGTCATGTCTCTCCAGAATCAACACATAAAGGAGTCTGCCTACGGTATTGCTGCCAATAGTTTTGGATTGGTCGTGCTTCAAATAAAGTTTTAAAGACGGGGTTCTTCGGAAGAAACCAAAGGAGATCTTTGTCGTTGTTGGGGAGAGAACACATCCCGATCCACTGGGCAGTCGACACTTCATTCAAGACGTATGTACGCGGTGTCAGATGTCTTCTGATGGCTTGTCAGCTTGAGAGCTTTTTCGAGCTTGTTCGAGCTTGTTTGTTTGGCCTTGTACAAGCTCAAGCTATCTGTCAAAAGTCTGATGCGGGCAGTCGACACTTGATTCAAGATGTATGTACGCGGTGTCATATGTCTTCTGATAAACGCCGTACGGTAGGCGAGACGGTTTTGGTTCGATTTCGACAGCGGTTGTCATTTCCGGTTTCGGCTAGACGGTTTTGGTTCGATTTTGACAGCGGTTGCCGTTGACACTTTCAGCTAATCCCGAGGCTACCACTCATCGTCTCGTCTTTATGGCTTGTATATTCCACCAACTGCATAATAGGGCTGTGGGATGTTCCAATTTTATAGATTCAAAAGTGTATGAGAGCCTTCCTTGTTTTCTAGCGGGCTCCCGCCATCAATCGCGGCGATCATTCCCAATTGGGATACTGCCCATGGCCTCGCACAACCTCAAAACCTCGTTTATTTTGGCCTAAAAATCAGCGGGAATAACATTACTCACCGTTTCGAATCTCGGTGAGATCCAAAGATATTCCACTCACTGTGTTCAGTTGTTGTTTTCTTTCAGTTGTTCAAAACCATTTGAACCATTTGTTTGCTAACCATTTACCGTTTGGCCCAGCCAGCAAATTAAACGAAGATAGAAACGATTAAAGCCGTTTGAAACCGGTTTCAAACAGAAACGGTTGGAGTCTTACTGCATAATCATTTGTAGCATATGTATTGCATATTGATATTCACTGTTCAGTCACCATTTTCCTCCGCAGCATCATCGTCAGCATTATCAGCATCATCCGGGTTCAAAATCTCATCGCCACTCTGAGAGCCCTCCGTGGGCTCTGGCCCAGGGATGTCTGCCATGAGCTCAAGAGGGAACTTCTCATCAAACTGAAGTTTCTTGCACAACTCATTGCACCTATGAGTTTCGATGAAAGTCTCCAGTCCCTTGGTACCAAAATCTCCCAGTCCGGAGCCCCTGTACCCGGTGCAAGTTAGCCACTGTGAATTACTGCAAACTGAGATGTAAAAGACAATGTACCCGTTGCGTGTGTGTGTCATGGGATCAAATAAGATGACACCATCGTTGCCATTGACACGGGCAGAAGTTCCTTGAAGATCAGCAAACACAAGAGAACTTTCGCTGGAGCCAAATGTGTAGTGCGCAAATGCATGGACCGTTTTGGCAGTGAAGTCCAAGCCGCGCGGTGCGTGGTTCAAAGTAGTGGTGTACGAGATGATGGCCTGTGAGGCGCGCTTGGGCTCAATGAGCCACATAGGGCCCACCACATCATCGAGAAAGCCATCTTGCACCCCAGATGCGACAGAGGGCATGCGGGTGATCTGCACTGGCAGCTCCTCGCCAAGGAAAGCCTGGGTGAACTTGAGATCTAAGAGAAATAAACCAATCAATACTTCACTCTTGTATGCACTGAAATCACTGACACTGATAAACGGGGACCTCCCACTCCTTTGCGCATTCATAGAATTCATGCAGCAGGTGTTCACCAAGGGCAAGCCTGAAAGCATCTGCTTCGAGATATGCACGGTTGTCGGCACGATCAACAACTCTGGTGACAGTCTGTGGCTGGTCTTCCGAGGTGCGGTACAGGCGCTTTGCAACATAGCGCTCTTCTTTGCCGTCTGTGTTGACAACTGCCAGCTGAAAAAGTGGTATTATTCACTCAGGTGACTCAAAATCTGAATTATACCGCTCACATCAAAAGCAACCTTCATCTGTCCATGTGCAAAATGACTGTCTCGCATCAAACCATCGAGTTGAATGTCATGCTTGAGGAGCTCAGGTGAAAAGTCAAAGGTATCAACCCCAACAGTGAACTTCTGCAGTGTAACATTCGAGCGTGTTTTGACAGTCAGTGGAGTCACCGAACGTCCTCGAAACGAAAACTGTGATCCTACAGCAGACAGCCCTGTGCCAGAGTTATAAATGCCATGAGATGCTGTAGTAAAGTTACATACGGGCTCCAGGGAGGCTCGAACGTATGCGCTTCGGCATTGCAGACACCGTTGATGATGTAGAGATGGTGCGCTTACGACCCCGTGTTTCACCAGCGGGCTCATCAGTGTCGCTTGCATTCTCAACCCTTTCGCGATACTGGTGCAACCACACAAGGTCAGCTTACTTTTGGTTGTTTCGGAAAGCGATGACTCACAAGATCCAGGTTGACACAGAACTCCAGTATATATATATTCTGTCTCATCAATGTTATGCAACATAATGGCAGGTGGCCACGGCGGGGAGCACAGTCTGAGATTAGCCGAGAGTGACAACAATAACCGCTGTCAAAATCGAACCACAACCGTCTAGCCGAAACCGGAAATGACAACCGCTGTCGAAATCGAACCAAAACCGTCTCGCCTACCGTAAACGCCGGCCGTTCGCTTCTTTTGTAGCCTAGTCGCCGAGAGGTTCGGGGGTGGTTCTACTTTATCACAGGGTTCGACAGAATCAACTGCCGGGCCGGAGATACACATTTTCTGAGCCAGTCCCAACCGTTGCAAGCTGTATTTCTGAAGCGGTTGGGGTCTCTGGGCGATCTGTGGAATTCCAAGATCTCTGCCGTACATGCCGAGACGCCACGAAAAGAAAAGAAAAAGACGCACCGAATTAGGGCGTTGAATGAACCCATTTTCATCATTACAAGCGCTCGCCGGCGCTTCGTGCCGGCTCACACTTGTACGAGCTTTTCGTTCGGGTTATAATTTTTGAGTATGAAAGACTAGCACAACCAACTTGAACCAACAACCAAGGCGAAATGTGGGATATAAGTACATGTACGGCCGATTGGAAAACGGGGCCGGCTGGCTTCAAGTTGGTCGAGGCTCGGCAACCGACAAAAAGATCAATGAAACAGAGGAGTGACGGGATCTTATACCTTGTAGTTCTGCCCTTACGCTCGAATTGCCACCAGGTGGTCCCAGCAAACGAATTTTGTACAACTCTAGCATGCCGACTTGCCGCAATCAAATTACACAGCACGCCATCGCGTCCCGAACCAAACACTCCTCTTCCTCTTCACCATGAACGGGCGAAACGGGCCATTCCCTAGTCCACTCTTTCTCTCCTCATACCCCTCCTTCATTTCACCCTGTATCTTCTTTTCCGCTCACCAGGGGCAACGACCTCGCGCCCACCCGGGGACGCCCTCTCCACGGAACTGCTCCTCAAGGGCTTCGCGCGGACGATAAACGCCGCGCAGGTGCGCGCCGACACGGGAAAGATGGGGCGGATGGAGAGAGGACGGGCAGAAGAAGGAGATGCGGCGGAAGATCGGCGCGAGCGCAGATCCACCCGGGAGAGACGTTGACTCGTTTAACAAGTGCGTGCGCTTTTCCTTTCCTTTTCACACATCCTCGTTACAAGTGCGGGGTATGCTGGGTGAACAAATGCTGATTACCCTTTTTGTTGGCTTGCTTTCCGTGCTTTCAGGTGAATCAGCCTCTCTCGCCACTGTCCGCGCGCAGCACAAGAAGGGCGCTGCTCCCGCCCGCCCGCCACTCCCATGAACTCCAAAACTCTGAAATCCGCACCCGCTTCAAAATCAAAATCCACCCCTGCCCCCAAGACAACGTCGAAACCTGATGCGGAAGCCGCCCCACCTTGGATCGACAAACACGCCTCCCGCCCGAAAGAATTCGCCCACACCTCCGCCGCGCGGCGCCGCCTCAACGATATCGCACCCGAGCTCTCTGGCCTCGGGCGTAAGAAATCCGCCAATCCCACGTCGTCCAGCAGTCATAAAACACCCGCGGGCAGGGTCTCGATCCTCTACCCCGCCCAACAGCTCGCAATGCAGATGGCAAGAGAGGAAGCGGTGTGGCGGTATCGCGTGTTGAAGACGAGACGAATAGCGCTGCTGCGTGCGTGGGAAGTTGGAGTTGAGGAGGAGCCGGGGGGATGTCGTACCGAAGGTTCGATTCAAGTCAATGGAATCTGGGAGTCGGGATCCGCAACCGGGCAGCGTCGTCCGAGCCAGCGGGTCGGGTTGCAGTCTTGAACGCGTCCTGCGCGGCGCCGCCGGAAATATTGGAACCCGGGGTTGAATTTGGGACCCGCCCGCCGTGGTTACGCCAGGGATTGAAGCTGAGTTTCCCGCAATGAGATTCATACCACAGTGGATGCCGGAATGAACTATTATAAACACTTGCGAGCATGGGAATTCCCTTGCCTGTCAAGGGCTCTCCGCCCTCAAAATTGGTCGCATTAATCGTCCCCCGCTTTCTTGGTATCCTCCGTTATCTATCCCCACATTGGGAAAGAGCTGTGCCGACGTGGTCGGCGCTTTCTAGTTTGAACCTGCATACGAGAGCAAAGAGGAATGACCAAAAGGATTGGAGCGGGATAAATCTCGGCTAATGCTTGACTGCAGCGAGGGAGATGGAGACGAATAGTGCGATTGGGACGGGGAGTGCGAAGAGGAGTGGGAGTGAGATTGGGAATGGGAAGAGCTGGACGTTGAGCGGGTGCGGGAGGGGTTTGGGAGTGGGGCTGGAGGAAAGGAAGAGGGTAGCGCAGCGTACGAGAAGAACGATGGGAGGTGAGGGACAATGAAGCGAGGCCTACCAGGCGCGACGACCTCCACCTCCTCGAGGATGACGAGGTCTTGAGCTTCTTCGACAATGCGCGGGTGCGACCTTGTACGAGGGTTATCGTCGCCTCATCTCCTTCCTCTTCATCGGAATCCGAATCCGCAGGGGCAGCAGGACGACAGCGTAGGCGAGTCGGCCGGAGAACGGGACTTGATTGGGGATTTAGATGGGGAGCGAGAACCGGATTCGGAGGGTAGACGGAGTGGAGACTGTAAGACGCGGAGATTTTGTCGTGAATCGTGTGAAGGGCAGGAAAAGGCCTGCGCGAAGGGTCTGCATAGTATCATAATCAGAAAGGGGCCGAGAAAAGACGCACGAGCAGGCGACGCAGCCAACGCCGCGCGCATCTCCTTCGGCGGGTACGTGAACCTGAACCTCTTCCCATGTATCTCGAGCTCACTCCCGTGTGTCAGTAGTGCCGTCTTCTTCCCTCCTCCCCCTTCAGGAGATACGACAGGATATACGACACACCCATCAACCACCACCCCATTCGCCCTTAGCACCTCCACGGACACCTTCCGATCCTCGTTGAAGACGACGCGCGCGTGCAGCGGCGCGACAGCGGAGTAGTGGAGGCGCACGCTGCAAGAGATGTCGCGCCCAAAGGATACAAGAGGAGAGGAGAGGCGTATCGACGCTGAAGGGGTAGCGACGAAGGTTTCTGTTTGTGTCGCCGCGCCTTTCTTGCTAGGGCTGATTTTATTGGGAATAGAAGTGGCAGGCTGTTGATGCGGGAGCTCAATGGTGCTAACGGGGATGTCCATTCTAGCCGCGAGTCGAGTTTGCGGTGGCAGTAGGAGGAAAAGAAGGCCAACTTGTTTGCGCCTGTTGACGCGTCGTGCGCGTGCGTTCTCACGATGCGCGTTTGCCTGGGCGGCGCGCGGTGATTTGGTGAGTTGCCGACTGATTCAAGTTTAATATTCGGTGAGTCGGCGAGGAAATATCTCATCCATGTTCCAAATATTCTGGGGCTTGAATCGATGTCGTATTGCTCGATAGTGTCTCCGAGGAGGTTAAAGTAGTCATGCACAACGGGTCGGTTCAAGGCACCGGCACGACATTCCTCCAGCCTGCTCGTCCACTTGATCAGGTTAGTCTCGTGTGGGCGGGTGAAGCAAGCAGTAAATTGAACTCGGACCTTGACTTTGAGGTCCGGGCGACGTTTTTTGAAACGCGTTGGCCAGGTCACACCGAGCGGCGCACCATGGAAAGCCAGAGCACCACGCTCGTTTGATGATCAACGCCTGCCTCGTCAGCCAGCAGGACTGATGCCACCCTGCCGGTGATTGCGGCCCCTCCTCACACACGCTGTCATCGATGTTATCCTCCGAGGTTCTCGGAATCCTGCGGATGTACTTAGTTCAATGCACACATGTTACGAGTCAATACTCCCTTACTCTTACTCGGTAGAAGCCAGGAAGGCGGCGATCGTGACACCGAGGCACAGAAGGTGCCAGACAGCTTCGGGAAGGCTCGGAAAGGTTCTGGCGCGGCTTTGGCCATCTGCTCCAAACATCACAGCACTGCTTGTCTAGTCGCCCAGACGTTCATCATTTTTCCAGGTAAGGCAGGCGTGACACGGCGCATGAACACAATCCCTAGCTTCTAATTTTTAAATCCGAAACACACTCTTGCTTCTAGTTTTTCCTGTTCTCTTCTTCTTGTCAACGCGTCTTGGGTTTCAGAGTCAATTGGGTTTCATTGCATCTTCTTCCGCTTGTCAATCCGACTTGAAAAAAATCCATGTCGCTGCTCACTTATATTATTTGCTGCTTGGGTCTCCTTCCTGTATCTCTCGCCCTCTGTTTCACTCTCTGTTTCATTCGCCCTCTGTTTTGCCCTCTTTTCTCACTATGAGTCGAGTCCGGTACCAGCCCTATCCTAAACGGCTGCCCCTTGACGAAGATCGATTCTCCGGTGTCTTCAGCGATCTCGAAAAAATGAACATCGTAGAAGGCAAGATTTGTACATTCGATCATCATATTGGCCAATGGATCGAAGTACCAAGGTCTGTTTGTCTGCGTAGCCTTTCACCTTAATTTTGTCTTGACAGTCTCCAAGGCCTCAACGCGTCAGCCCCGTCTCTGGCAGGATATATGATATTGCTGCTTCTGGATTCGACAAGTATTGGACTAAGTACGAAGGTCCGATACTCTGCCCGCACAAGAAGAGGACTGGTGGCACCTACGATCCCCTTGTTTTATGCCTCCAGGGGAACTACGAAGGACGAACAGCTGATTTTTACCGCGCCTTGGATCACTCATGCTGTTTCAAAGGTATATCCCCCCCTAAATCGTAACCGTCTTGCTCATTTGTTTAATTTTTCCTAGTCGTCATTCCTCCTCTCAAGGAGAAGAAAGTACTCATTACTTGGGAGGAGCGACGCGTTCATGCTGGTCAGTGCCGCTAGTCGACTCAGTCTGCGACTTCTGATGTTTTCTTTTACAAGCTGACCAAGACCACGATCAAGACGAAGACGAAGACGATCTTGATTCAAGCCCGTTGCCCTCGCATGCTCCTCAGGGCAAAAACCGCAGCCAGGTCCTACGACATATATCAAGCTCTCCTGCACATCCTATGGTAAGTTGCATATCATATACTTTTTTGGCTTATCAGCGCTGATTTGTATGTAGAACGATGATTCGACTTCATCTTCCCAGTCTTCCCAGTCCGCATCTAATGGTAGAGATCGACCAGCCTCACAGTCTTCCACGACCAGCGTCAGCAGTTCAGGATCAACCATATCTACACGCGTCGTCGAGGCCATTGTGCGGCCACATCCAAGGTATGAGATGTACCGTTCTCTTGTTCTCTTCGTTCATGCTGACTCAATCCAGGTCATCGGGACCTCGCGAGCCTACACCGACGAAACTCAGAGCCACTCCATTAAATATAGGAGGCGGGACAGTTCTCCAAGGTCGCTCGCCCAGGAAACAATACGGTAAAGCTCTATGAATCTGGTCAATAGTCGTATGCTTGTCTGACTCTCACCTTCAGATTCCGATATCATGTCTTTCGTGCAAGACATAAGTGCGTCTGGCCTCCTCCAAAGTCGGTTCTTTTCTTGATTTTTATCTCGTGTATCCCTCAATATTGTCTCAGGTGAACCCACAGTGCATCCAGCGTGGAATCCCGACAGCCTTCCCACTGTGCTAGAACTATATGACGATCGCATCTACTCTGCTTGTCGGCCTTGCATGAACGACAACCTCGACTTCCTATATCTCCCGCTGGGACAGGTTTTACGCGACATGAATTCAGTCTTGGGTGTTCCCTACAGCGACTATGCTGTTATGGTTAGATCTTCAGAGAGTTGCCGATGTTGCCTCAACCATTTCTCACCCCACGGATATGAACATCACCGTCGCGAAGGGCTATGCACAAACCATCCAAAACTCGAATCCGGTACGGGCCTTCTCTCAGTTCCATTGCTTTCTCAACTCGTTCTTCCCATACAGTTCCGGCCTGTGAAAAATTCGATGAAGCAAACATACGCAGACGCTCGTTCCGTGAAAACACAAGGCCTGTTTTCAAGGGGGAAACACTGGAAACAGCTGTTGGTCGTGCACTGTTGGCATGGAACTCCAGACTTGGGGTTCCAGCCGATGTTTGGGTACTAGCTTCTACTGCGGTCATTCATTGCGACGTTTGCGACCTTACGCGTACATTTGCTGCACATCTCCTTCATCTTGATGGTGACGATAACTGCAATGATCCCGGTCAGGCAGTTTTCGCTCCTGCTGCTTCGCCTTAGTATTGTTCTCCTGTATTTTCTCCCTCATCTATGATTTCTTGATCTGTATATATCTACGAAATACAAACATTCCTTGAATCGATGAAATCCATAACTCAGACCCCTCATTCTTTTGAACTTGACCCCTCATTCTTTGAACTTGACTTCGGAGTCAACTTTTGACCAAGAACGACTTTCACCACGTTTTTTTGATTTCGGAGCGGCGACTTTGACCTTGACCAACGGCGACCTTGGTCATGACCTCGGAGTGGCGACCACACCACGTTCTTCGTTTTCTTGCATTTGTTTCCCTGGCAATACATGTCGGGACGACGCTGCTTCTTACCGCTGTTCGTTTACTGCTTCTTACCGCTGTTTGTTTGTTTACTCCCGCCACCAAGGTCGCCGCGACTCAAGAAGAATGGCTCAAAAAGAATGGCTCAAACTGCTTGCTCGCTCTGTTCACCCTCGCCGAACAAATTCTCTCTGATTTCCCTCGCCGAACAAATTCTCCGATGTCTTTGTCTCAAATCTGCAAGGGACTCTTTGACGGGAATATGTCCCTCATGCAACGGTCATCCCCTGATATTGTTATCTACTGTCCCGAATTAATACTGGCAGTACGAGTAGCCTGGTGAGCGGATATCTTGTGTATGTTCTCGCTCGTCTACTAAACGTTTTTGAGGCCTGTCTACAATGGGCGTAAAGTCCCCCCTTTGCTCATGGGACAGTACTTGGAGAGTCTCAAAGTGTTTTGGCTGTGTTTCTGCTCGAGGCACACTTCAGACTTTCTCTCGATCACCGTCTCGGTATCTTGCCGTATCGTAACGGCTTTGGGAACTGGGACGACTATTGCTACCTGCCACTTCGACCCGCCAAGGTGTCAATTCTTCCGTATGTTCTCTGACCTTCTTCTTTCTTTCAATGTACTCAGTGTCTGACCAGTTAATCTTACTACCTTGATTGAGTCGACAAAATTGAAGGGCAACTTCGACACACCCACTCCGCTTAACCCCCTTGCGCTCTTCATGACCTTCAACAGCCCCGGAAACATATCTCTTTGCCGACCGGTATATTTGCCGGGATATATTGGAGAAAGGGGTAAACAGCTCAACGAGGTTACCGTTTTCGACACCATCGTCGACAGATACATCGTGAAAGGTAAGCTGTTCATTTTCCCTTTCCTTCTTTTTCGTTTACATTCATTCTGCTTCATTCTACAGAACCGTCTATAGAGCGAGGTCTTCTGACCAAGCTTGCTGCGGGACAGGGTATCTCATCTACCGATGCTCAGCGGGTCATTGTAGGATGTGTGTCCTGTGGCACAGTATTTCTTAAAGGTGTCGAAGGCTGCAATCAATGTGGGGCTGCGTTTGTCGAGGGGGCAGAGTTGGTAACCGCCTTGATGGCTACGCCGAATTTTGTGCAGGCTGCTGGTGGGCCTAAAGTGTAGCGCAATGTAACCTAGACTTTCTTGAATTTTGACGACGATACTTGCTTTGATAAAATCGATGAGATTCATACAAAATCAAGAAATGCTGTACTGTGCTTTCTTCTTCCCCTCCGCTTTTTCGCGATTCACTTTCTTCTGCCTGTAAACCTCGCGTCGGATGTCTTCATCTGTGATCTCTCTGCTCAGTGTCCAGTTCTTCTGTAGTAGGTTGAGGATCTTCAAAAGGGTTTAGCGAGGATTCCAGGAGTAACATGATCGTCACCTTTGTTCTGAAATTGATTTCTTTGGCCATCATGACTTTACTATCCTTACGCATACCCTTACACCAAGTGCCTATAGCTTCCCATGTTGCATTCACGAAAAGCTGGTCCTCTGTGGATAGAGTACGGTCCCATTGACACAATGAGATTAACCTGGAAGATTGTCAGAAAATTCTGACGAAACATAAATAGCAAATCGCACCATCCTCCACCACGTTGGACAGCCTTAGCATGGCCACAAAAGTCCATCGGACCCACCGTATACAGCTTCATTGTAGCCTTGATAGCCCTCAAAGTCCTTTTTTTGCGAACGCGGTTCATGATTTGACTGAAGACCAGAGCGTTAGTGGGTTTATGGCTTCGATTGGGGGCGACCGTAAAGTAGGGTGGCTTCAGAACGGTCCAGCAGAAGGAACCGTTCTTCGCATGATCTTTGCAAAGGCGGGTTGCTGTTTTGCCTCGAGATTTATCGCTGATAAGTGTGAGAGGCTCCTCGTCGTCTGAAAGATCGTCAGTCAGAATAAAGATTGGAGATTGGAGCACCAACTGTCGCTGTCTTCCTCCCGTTCAAAGAGTGGATCAAGAACAATAGCGAAGCCAGGTTTCACATGGGCAGCATCAGGCTCAGGCACGGGCTCTGGTTCAGCATCCTCATCCTCCTCAACCTCGTCGTCGGTCAAAAGCGGAAGGTCGCCTAGTAGAGCCTGCTCCAGCAGTGTCTCTGTGGATTCGGGTGGGGAAAAGAAGGGAGGGGGAGGGGGAGGGGCCACCTTTGTATTGGCTTTTGCCTTTGAAGGTCCAGCTCTAGTCTTTTTAGGTCCTTTCCCTTTGGACGGTCCTGGTGGAAGAACACTGCCATCCAAGCGTAACTGGGCAGTACGTGGTGCTGATCCTTGAGACCTTAAAGTACGCGGAATCTGAGACGCAGTCGAACACTTCAAACGCGAAGACGAAGTCAAAGACGAAGTCAAACGTGAAGTCGAAGTCTGAACATGGAGCAAAGTCGATTGCGAGAAAATGGCTTTCTTCTGGAAATATCGCACAACAGGATTTGTAGCACTGCCGTATTTCGCTACCAAGCTCGGACGGTGTCAGTTCAGTAACCGGTTTGAACATGAGAATTTGTGTTGGAGACAGATGCTCTGGAAGCCTATGCTGCATGTTTTTCATCGTGGCTGCTTGCGCTTGATGCGCCTCCCTGGAATATATCTCCTGCCAATTGGACGCTATAGCCTGTCCCATATGACCAAAGAGAAGGAGGGCAGGCGCAAGATCAGCCAGATCGAAAGGCCATGGAGCGTTCTTCATGCCATCCAAGTCCTTCTCTCGGTGAGAGCGAATGCTCAATCGCTGGAATCTCGAGTCAGAATCTGAGAACAAGATAAATAGTGAACCTCACATTGTATTTCTTAATAAGACGCTTCTTCCGAGCGCTGGTGGTGCTCACAAGCTGTCGATGCACAGACACCATTCGATCATATCTGAGCATAAGCGTAAGTTTTATATTCAAAGAAGCAAGTAAGAACAACCTTAACACCGTCTTTTTGGTCGTAATAAGCAAAAATGAATTTTCATTATCTGCTGTATGTTGACCGCAAAGTTTGTTGAGCCTGACGCTCTCAGCCAGAAAATTGCTATAATGCAGTGAGTGCATGGTAAATTGCCGTCGAAAAAATACAGACTCCGTAGCCAAATAGCGTTCCAATGCAAACAGGAAAAATGTTTCTAACACAGCGCAGAGCAGCTTCGGGCTCAGTCTGACGTCTTTCCACAATGTCCACAAAGGAATGCCTGTATAAAACTGAGAATCAAATAAGTAATCGCTTTAAATAGTATAACTGACCGGAACGATGCGCTATTTCGTCCAAAGAGTATTTTCCAACTCCTCGCATAGGATGGTTGCCAGGCATTGATAGAACCTCCGCGAATGAATGCATGTCCCAGCGAGGTTTGTTATCCTGCTCTTCGAGCCAATGAACCACATATTCCGACCAGCTCCAAAAATCAAAAAGGACGTCTAAGCCAAATTATAAATTATGAGTTTCAGTCCATTGTCATCGAAACTATAAAAATCGTCACCAGGGACACGACCTGCCCTCGCAGCTTCCATATCCTTCCTGGAAAACCAATAAACATAGCATAGGTTGTCCATCGAGAGCCAGGCGATTGTGTGGGTACGTAATTGCAAAGCGATCACAACTTTGAATCCCCTGTATTTGGCTGGAACGCGCATAACTTCTTTCCACTCCTCATTACGAAAGATCTGGGGTGATGTATGCAGGAGGGACTCAATCTGATCGATATAATGAATAAAATCATTTCGGTGTGGTAGAAGCAACCCACTTCGAGATAGCATTTTTTGAGATCCAGAATCATGGAGCGAGGATCATATTCAATATTGTCAAGCTGAAGGCCGAGAGTTGAAATAGGATCTTCACGACCCAAAACTGGATTCTCGAGAGACGGAAAGAGATATTGAGGGAGCAGATAAAGGGAATGATCGATGTCGGCGTCGGTACAGTCCTCTGGCGCGGGTTTTTTCCCCTTGTTTGGACATTTGACACCCAGAGACTCGAGATGAGAGGAGATACCAGCTACAGATTGGCTGGGTTTACTGGCTGATGGACGTGGTGTGAAGCCGTAAGCGCCTAGTCGAGTGTTAGACCGTAGATCCTTCTCTTTAGCCTGAGCAGCCTTGCTGCGACTCTTCTTGACACGAGTCGATGCAGGATTCGCAAGGAGACGTGGGGCAGTGGGACTGAAAACATCCCCATAAATCTCATGGTGCAGACATCTGACAACGGTTGGATATGAGTATGAGGGAACAGAATAAAATGTCTCGTTTTCCTTACTTCGGTGACGGGTATATCTTCTGAGTACTTGGAATGGATATGGGGTCCTCCCAGGCTCTATCAGGGAGAGGAGGTATATTGGCGTGTATCGTCGATCTGGATCTATACCACGCCAAGTTGGAGACATATAGACATTGAGCCTGACAACTAGCTGGGACTGAGACGGTGCTCCATAAACCAAATTGCCAGGATTAGGTTCGAGGAACCATGGATTAGACACTACGGAAGACACGGAAGACACGATAAGTGGACTGAACTGCTGGAAACATATTACATATAACATACAATTTCTCGGAGCCACTTTCACTCCAGCTTTCAGGAAGCATATTGCACCACAAAACTTGTACCAGCAGGTGTAGTTGCGTGATATTTGAGTCTTGAAAATCTCTGGGAGCCTCGCCCACACCTAGATGTGTGTAGATCTCTCTAATGTTGTTCGAGGTTCTTCACTTACCTGACGTATCATAAGACCATGTGTATCGGGAATAGATTCCGCTATTCTGCGCAGACGCGTGGCCCAGACCACCAGGTGGTTCCTATAGCCAAGCATGGCGGGGCAAAGGGTGGAGGCATGTCTGAGCAGACGAGTTTCTTTGAGTTCCATGTCCGCCAGCTCGCTCTCTTTAACATCTGTATAGAGAGCCTCAACACCCAAGGCTGCATTCCCATATCGACTCTTGATACTCTGGATGAATCTGCGCAGGTGGACCCTGAAGGTGAGTTGTTCTGCAATTTCGGGCATGGAGTGCGCCACACAGCAGCGTTCTGGATAAGATAAGGATCTGAGTCACATTTTGTGACCAGTGACATTCTGTAGCGGTGTTCAGTCGGGTTTTCAGGTCGGGGGCTACTCGTAGGATTTTTAAAAAAAATACAGGCAGTCAGATTGGCATTTATCAAGAAATACTGGACATTGAATACTATCGGCAGAGCAGTCTCCATTTTGTTCCTCAGCTTTCTCACCGTGATGGATCACATCAGTCTGACCCAATCTGCATGACACAATTCATCTGGCTTTGATCTCCGAACACGAGTTTTGCTTTCACTGTATCCGTCAGTGTCTCGACGTGCAGCGTCTATGCCCGTTGTGTCGCACTGCTATCAAAGCACTCCCCTTACGCGTGCGGCCACTGGAGGCGGCCATCTTGCAATTGTATCCGACAAAGGTCAGCCAAACTGAAGTCATTTGGCGTGAGGCGTGGGTTGGGGTCGTTTTGTGAGGTGTGGTGTGTGTCTACTATCTATCTATCGCTGTGTACACCCTTCTTGGAGAATTGATTTTGTTTCTTGATCTCGTACCGCTTTATTGTTCTTGTGAACTGAACTGACCCGCCTCCTGCCTATTTGTGTACCCTGCCTTTGTTCTTGCCTCTCGCTGGCCCTCGCCTCGCCTCCCCTCGTCATCAGCGTGGCTGGCACGTGTATATGGTGTCTCTCCAGCTCAGTCTTCTTGTTCCTCGCTATCCACGGTCAATGTGTCTGAGAATCTGCGCCGCAATACGCAACAATAGCGCTCTCTTAAATTCCCTACATTCTATCAGTTCTATATGAGCTAATTTTTTCTGTTTCCGTGCAGTCCTTTGTTCAATCCCCCTCTTGTCACCTCTTCGGCCAGCACAAAGTGCGCCTCACCCCTTTCTTTGCGCCCTCTTCTTGCCAAGGTAGGTTTGCCACCCAAGGTCGCCGTCAGCTGAGTCTGGACGTCAAGAGTCTAGATTATCGCTCGATAATCTGGGAAATTCGTATAAAAGCGGGGCTCCATTGTGACTGAACACAAACTCTATTGCTCCATTGCTCTAACACGTTCACCACCGCTGCCACTATGCCTCACACCGGTCCTCCCTGCAAGCCAACCTTCTTCGATAACGAAATAGACCATCGTGTCCATGATCAAGAATCTGGCTGTTACTACTATGCGGTCATCAAAGGACGCGTACCCGGTATCTATTTCAATTCGTATGTATCCTTGTATCTCTGTTCAATGTGCGGTGTTCTGTCTAAAATTTCGACCAGGAACGATGCACGGTCGCAAGTCGACCGTTGCTCTGATGCAAAATACGAGAAGTTTAAGACCAAGGCCCTCGCCCTCGAGTTCTGGAATGTGTTCTGTCGCAAGCTGCATGACCATGAAGCAGCTGCGTTCAAAGTGCGAGGTCTCAAAGCTTTGTTTAGGACCTAGTGAGTCGGTCATAAACCTTAATGTCCCGAGTAGCTGGTCATCATTCTTCCAGCGACGAGGCCTTGGCTGTGGCAGGCGACAAATACATCTCTGAAGTCGAAGTTGAGGACGACGGTCAGTTTACCTTCTCTTCAGGTGGGACTCGGCTCTGATATTCCATTCCGGTTGCAGATGCCTAGGACTGTGCAATGCTCGTGGATGTAAAAGCTATACGTTCGGAGTGCCTGTACTCAATAACACTGTTCTTTCTCAATTGTTTGTGCTCTTCCGCTTACACCAAAGTCAATAACGCTACGCGACCGGACCCTATTTTTGTGAAATCCTCTCGTGCTCCCCAAAACCTCTCCAGGGATTCAAACGCTTTCGCTTCCGCTTTTCTTTTCTTGACAATGTCATCCTGGATTTTTTGCCGACGCGTTGGATCGGACTCAGTTTGTATTTGCCTGAGCTTCGCTCCGAGAGATCGCTGTGCTTTCTCGACAGCGGCTAGACACCCCTCGAGTTTGCGATTCCATACGTGAATCTTTTCATCTTCGGAGACGAGCTGCTTGTGTTTGAGATCATCTTGGATAAAATTGACATCAGTACAAGTACGCCAGCAGGATGCTCTATCTAGTTTACCTCGTCGTTTGAGATTGCTGAGTGCATTTTCGGACGTATGGCCAGTCTTGTATGTAGGTGTGATACCAAAATCTTCAAAAACCTAGGTAGACGTCGATTAGAGCTTAGCGCATTATCTGAAAAGCAAGAGCTTACCCCAAGAGACTTCATTTTCATGCTATCGAACAGCTGACCTCGTTTGAGTCCACCGACAAGAGTACAATGGACACCCTCTCGGTTTGCATCTCGATGAACTGTTTCAATCAAGTTAGAGTTGTTATCGCCTGCCTCCCAAATCGCGCGAGGGATGAAACTTTTTTCCCAACAAATGCCCTCGAAGACGAAACCGCTAGACAGTTTGTTTTGTAACCAATCTGGGCAAGTAGAGTAAGTTCTGGAATCGGAAAACCTGGGAATCAAGATTACCTTGAGCCGCCTTCCCGCCCAGATCACGTATTGTCTGAAGTGTACCTTCCCAGTCCGCGTGTTCCATGCAAACGAGACTCCGCATCAGCCACCGCACATGCTCGGTCGTAGAACACAGCTTCACAAGACGAAAGTAGTGTACCACACACACACGGAAATTACGATGGAGGTGTTCGTATGGAGATAGGTCTTGAATATACCGGTCGGTTTGGTACAAGTCCCGTTTTGGCGGCATTTTGGACGCTATTTTTTGCAGATGAAGTCCCAAACCTGGCTTGCAGAATGAGACGTGTCTTGCGGGTAGACAAAACAAAAGAATACCCTTCGCCTGCCCGCGGTGTTGATCAGCTACCCAAGAGAGTATCATGGTATCCAACCCATCCTCTGGACTAGAAGCATGAAGATGGTGCCATCTTAGACGGCGACCAGTATCTTCATAAACAATATCCTCTATTTCTTCAAAGACTCGTTGATGCGCGAATGCGCACATCCGGTTAAGAAATATTCGAAGGTAAACGATACCTATAAGCGGAATAAGTATGAGCAGAGTATAAGCAGAGTATTGAGGTAAGTAGTTACTCGTGTTAGCGTCCCGTTCCATCCCGGCGACTTCAAACTCCTTAAAGCCCACGATACGTCGGAATGCAATATCGCTCTGCAGATAGCGCCCAGAGGAAATCAAGCGACGGCTTGCCTCGGGTGTCATGCAGATAATGATACGCAAGCGTCCGTCTTTTGCGATTTCGCGTATTTCATCGTCGTCATCGTCTTCGTGCGATGGGTCCATCTCGATTGCAAGGACACGTCGAATGTAATGTTTTTCCTTCGGCAGCTGCTCGTCTTGTCTAGCCTTCAAATAGACGACGCCTGAACAATAAGTAAGTAAAGAAAGACGCAGTCCTGGGACGTGCTTACCTGCCCAACTGGTACCAAACGGATAATGCAGTTCACGGGCTTGTCGAATATAGGCCTTCAAATGAGATCGATTTGCCAGGGAAACATGCCAGTCCGCCAATGTCGGATTTATAACGGACGGCAGCTTCTGGGTTAAAAATGCCTGCACTACTGGGTGCCGGAGGAGGCGGCGTGGAGTTAGGTCAGCCAGGTCGTTGTCCAGATCTTTCAAGAGGTTCATGAGGGTCGATCGAATGGGAGGAGGGGTTTTAGTTGGCAACGGTACTGGATGGCAATGTTCACCGGTCGTAACAACCAATATAAATGGGCAAGACGAGCGACACTCAGGCAAAGGTTCGTAGACACGGAACCGACTATTGCAGGGAAGATGTTTGAGACAGGGTTGAACCAAGGAACCGTTGGAATCGCGATGAGGTACAGCTGTATTATACGATGTTAGTCGCTATATATAAACGATAGAATCACATACGACAATATGCTTTCTGTGTCGAAAAATTGGAAACTGTGGTACATTCAATGAGCGGTCCATATCCAAGGTCTCGAGCTTCCTCCTCGATTCTGAGTGCCTCCGCAGTGTCACCGGTGATAACAGCCTCGATGTAGTCGATGTCGTAGGTGCCGTTTCCGATAGTGAAATCGTTGAAGTGGTCTTTGCTACTCCCTACAATATAATGTTCACAGCTACAATCAGAGCGTAAGCATATAAGCAAAGGTGAATCACGGAGAAAAGCTTGCCAGATGTACGGTTTCTCAGTCTCATTGTCGCCAGCCTGATTAAAAACCATTCTTCCCTCACAGATCCCTTCTCGCATGCGGTATCCCCGCTGAATTTGCTGCAGGTAGAGAGCTCTAGTTTCACGTTCCTCCTCCTCAGAAGCCAGAAAGAAAGTCTCTTCAGAAAGCGGACAGCTGCACCCCAGTTTTCTGATTGCGGCAAGGTACGCCACAGTCCGTGTAAAAACATCTCTAGAGGGGGACGAGTGCAGCTTTCGCTGCTCACGGTCATTCTGCAGCCGTTCTTTGACATCTGCTCGAGTCGCCGAAACATGTGGTAGAGACAGAACGTCGATGTCGGAGTAAGCACAAGCTTTGGACCCCTGACCTATTTCGCGATTGAGAGATGTAATTAGGACAGTAGGAAAAATAGAGAGCGTACATGTGGTGTGACTAAGAACACAGGGAACCTTCTGGCCGGTTGCAGCGTCAACTAGGATTTCCGTCAAGACCTCTTTTCCAGCTACAGTCTGTCCGGCAGGTTTTCCTCGAGAGTAGACGACATTCAGAATGGGGTTTATCCAGTTTTTGGGGTCGATTCGAAACAAATGGCCAACAAAACCAGAGTAACTGGTCTCCGGATATTCGAGAACAGTATCCGCTGGATATCGATAGAGAATGTCCAATGTGGTTTCTCTGTTAAGTTTCACGTCATACTCTTCTTCGCGGTTCTCGACCAAACTTTCGGAATGCGATACAGAGACTCGTGGCATCCGTCCCATCGAGTTGTTATTGCGTACATTATCGCGCAAGTGTTCCACCACCTGCAGTAGGTGATTCTGAATATTAAATGGCACCAATACTGCACGCTCTTCGCTGAATGTCGCCAGTTCACGAATCAAAGGCAGAACGTTCTCGTCGGCAGGGTTGAGCAACTGGTGAGATCCATGGTGGTGCGGCGGGCAAGAGAACATAAAACATAATTTATTACTACCTACCAACAATGAAGAGAGCGGGGGAGCGGGGCGGCTAGGACAGAAAAAACGAAGGCGGCGTAGCTCCTCGTGCTCCTCGGATTGCACTGAAAAAAAGCGGAGTTTGCAAGCTGCGAGTTCGCCGCCATTGCCACAGAGGTCGCCGCCAGAGAAGTTGAACGGGTATTTATGTGATGACAAGGCAGTAGCGATGTGGAAGCAGTGGCGCAACAGCGTGGCAAGGCGGTGGCGAGATGGTCACAGTGTGATGAGGAAATGGCTATGGGTAGGAGGTCTAGCAGCTTGAACGCCGAGGACAGCCGAAATGGCGTCATGCGGAAGAGATCGCCCGCACGCTGCCGGCATCCACCCGCCAGAAGGGCATGACAGCTTCCACGGCCCAGAACCTGTCAACCCGAGTAAGAGTAAGGGACTCTCTTCTCCACATGTTACACCGCTGCCGCCACACTCCCACGGTGGTCAGGCCTCAGGCCTCAAGGCCTGTCATGACAGACTTCTTGGCCGACGTGTGAACCGGACCGGGAGCCTTGTCGGACCGATACGAAGCGTGCCAGTTAGACGGCTTAGACGCGTCAAATGCGTCGCAGCGAGGACGTTGAATTTGTAGTCCTGCACGCCCTAACGATTAACCTTGCATAAATTCCCCTCTAAACTCATTATTTTCAGGTTTTAACGACAAATCCGAGTCCGCGGAAATTTCCAAATCGAATCCTATCTGATTATCCTCGTGCGGCAGGCAATTGCGTACTGCAGGGTCTGTCCCTTGTCACAATAACTTTTGCTTCCATCCCTCATGTCGGCGGACACTGTCTCTGCTCTCCCCCGCACAGAGAATATCCCAGTAAATGTAGATACTTCTCAACATGCCTCTGATACCGATAGGTGGAAAATGTTGTTGCTATAGGTCCCCGGTAACGAGCTTCAGGTTGATCGCCGCGCTGCAGATGGGCTTTTACGACCTCATGAGGAAGCAGGAAGAGAAAATGAAGGCCCAGCAGGAGAACGCAAACAAGTACTTGATTCACATATCCGTTCATGAGTTGTTAACAATCCGGAGGTTCCACGAGGCGCTAGAAGCTCTCAAGCCGCACGTGCTAGCCCCAGACAAGAAGACTGCCTTTTGGAATGCGTACATGAAACTAGGAGATGAGCACGACAAGGAATTTCAGCAGAAATATAGCACCGACCTTGACACTGCTCTGATCTTTGTGCGTCATTACGGATGTAATTCGCAATCTATGCCCTTATTTTCGATGCTCAGGCGGGTTTATTCTCGGGCCTTAGCGCTGGATTCATCATGCAGATAGACCCAATCCTCTTAAACACCCTCACACCCCCGACACTCTTGGTCGTTTCTGAAGCTCTACTCTACACCACCTTGTTCACCACCTTGTTGGCGGCCTTGCTCGCAGTCCTTGGCAAGTAGTGGATCATGCACTACCAGGCCGCTGGGAGCAGAGGAACCCTCGAGGAGCGTGGGCGCGACCACCAACGCAAACTTGATGGCCTCCATAACTGGAAATCTGAAACTCTTTTGCAGACATTTCCCCTCCTCTTGCAGCTCGCCCTTCTCCTCTTCTCAATTGCAATCTCTGTGTATTTGTGGGCAGTCTAACCGGTAACTGCGACGATTGTCACGAGCCTAACCACAATTACGTTCTTCATATATGTTTTCCTGTTCATGTCCCCCATTTTCTCTCCTGATTCTCCTTTCCAAACTTCGGGCGCCCATTTCCTTCTTCCGCTCATCTCACCAATGCTACATTGGCTCAAGTCAGGTCTCACGGACCTGGGCAGATCTGTTAATAATGGTTTAACCTGGTCTCGCTCCATCAAACCTAGAACTATTCTGCCCCATATTGCACTACCACACACTTCGAGCTCCTGTTCTCACGAGTTGTCGCCATGGAATGCCTACACCGACTGGGATTTTTCGCCACCATCCCCTGATGTACCTGCTGTTTTATGGGTTTTGGAATCGTCCACCGATCCGATCATAATCGAAGTTGCTGCTCAAATGGCTGTTGAACTTCAATGGCCAGTGTACACCAGCCTCGCATCACCAATGACTCGCCTAGCGGAATCTTTCAATTCCTGCTTCGATTTTAACATAGAAGGCCACCAAATGTCAACCAAGATCCGCAAGGGCATGACAGCTCGTGCAATCAGCTATGCCACAGCGTACTCTTGGCTCAAAGTCCTTGCTAAAGCATCTCCAATTGAACAGGCAATCCCCATAATGCAAGTTGATGAACCAGTTGGGGATGAAACCATTGATCCTGTCCAGTTTTCGCACCTTCGCAATGTGGTCCAAACTGTCCAAGGACATTTTGTGCTCGATTGGGAAGATCCACTTGCTATCCAGTTGGCATTGCATGTCTTCCCCTCAATTAAATCAGATCCCCCCAACTCCTTGCGGGACCTGAACCACTTCCTTGACCAATTTCAGGTGGAGAACATGGCGAGCGCTGACCCCTCGATCTTCGCGAACTATCTCTGTTGTCTCATTTCATTTTTGGATGCCATGGCTTCCCTGGTATGGGTACAGATGGATAAGAGGCAAGTGTCACTACCCCTATTGGAAATATATTCACTCTCAATGCCATGTTCATTAGGAAGTTCCGAGATGGCCTAATGACCAAG
The DNA here is from genome assembly GCA_029378375.1 of Mycena olivaceomarginata. NCBI lineage: Eukaryota > Fungi > Basidiomycota > Agaricomycetes > Agaricales > Mycenaceae > Mycena > Mycena olivaceomarginata. Next base: position 37,686 of record JARKIC010000805.1, on the reverse strand, counting down.
CTGTTCCAAATCCTACAAGTGAAGCAAATGGACCTCCCTGTAATTGCGAGGATTGTCAATACCACGGCAAAATTAGCAGGCAGCTCGGTTGGAAACAGTCCAAATGGTACCTTATATGTTGTGAGAGACATCGAAGTTTTGCGGTGCTTTTCTCCGGCTGGGTGGACCACTTGATGTTTTGGTGTCTGCAGCCATCCTTGCGAGATTTGGAAATCTCAAATGGCTCGCGGTTTCTCCACAAGCAGATCTTCTACCACAGGACATGGAATGGATATATAGGACCATGGAATATGTCCAGCAATCATGGGAGGAACAGACCGATGCAGGCCATCCCAATGTGGCTACTGGTACCACTCTTGCAGTCGAGAGCCTATTAAAAATATTGGCTTGCAGCGGCAAGCTATTGCCCAAACCACCTTTGACAGTGCTGCGTATGATCCTCAAGGCGCTATCTTCTGCAGACCATATCTCGTTCACAGCGTTTCTAGTTCTGTTTCGAGCCCAAACCTGGTTCTTGGACCCCGACTTCAAGTTAGTTATGCAGAAACCCGGTGGCTGGGCTCATCTAGGGCGTATCTCCTGCCAATTTGGGGCCCTTCCGGGTGTCGTAAACCGCTTTGTGGAAATGGGGAAACAGGTTGGAAACACCGAAGAATGGAAGCGATTGATCTATGAGGACCTTCCTACCTGGATCGATGCATTTTCTCGCCACCATGAATGGGGTAGGTATTCAGATTCAGACTCACAGAAGCATTTCAGCACCGTCATACGGGACATATGGGTCCTGGACTTTGATGGTCAACAAAAATTTATGGACACCACAGAACAGAGTTGGGCTCTTGTTATCATTGCCCTGACCAAAGTCTGGGAAGGTGTTGAGTACACCAACCTACAGAAAATAATGCGACTGGCACGCTGCACCGTGGAGACTTCTCTTGGTGTTCGGTACTTCCATTGGGATTCAGATGTTGGGCATGTGGAAAAACAATTTACCTTTGCTTGCAGGGCCAGGGTCTCCTCCCAGCTCGGAAAAGTGCTGGTTGAAGCGGCAGCACGTGCAATGAACAGGATCTCAGAAGATAAGCTGGGGATTTTGTCTGGTTCAAGCAGAGGGGACGAAGAGAAACATACTCTTGAACATGTTGCCGACTGTCTGAAGGTGCTGGGTCAGGAAATTAGGGTCAACTTTAAACCAGGAAGCGGGGAGGTGGAGCTTGGAGGCTCCAGGATGCAATACAGCAGCTGGACGGAGCTCAAAAACCATCTCTTGCTGGAGTTGCACAATTTGAAGGAGGCTTTGGGCACACAGCAGAGTGGTTGAATATACATTTTTTTTTTTTGTGGAACATTTAATGGAGAGATACTCACACCGGGGAAAGCAAACTTTTGACCTAGGTCAAAAGGGTAACCAATATTAGTTGTATCAGTAGACAAAAAAAACAAGGATATACTTCATGTCTTGATGTAGTACAAAACCGACCCCGAAAGAGCAAGTGGCAAAGACCCTATTGGGGATGACTTTTACTCTTAGTTTTAACAAAGTATGAAAGGACTGCCGAGAGGTGAACTCTTGGTAGCCCAGTCAGAGAGAAAGAGATATTCTGTATTTGAAACTGCTGAAAGACACACCAAAACAACTTGTTTCAGCGATGCTTTCAGCTGTCTTGAAACAAAGTGTTTCATCTTAAAGACAAAGGAAAATTTATGAAACTCTTTGTTTCAAGACAGCTGAAAGCATCACCAAAAGAAGTTGTTTCGGCACGTCTTTCAGCAGTTTTGAATACACATTGTCCCTTTCTCTCTGACTGGGCTCCCGAGAGCTCACCTCTCGGCAGTCCTTTCATACTTTGTTAACACTAAGAGTAAAAGTCATTCCCAATAGGGTCTTTGCCACTTGCTCTTTCGGGGTCGGTTTTGTACTATATCAAGACATGAAGTATATCCTTATTTTTTCATCTACTGAAACAACTAATATTGGTTACCCTTTTGACCTAGGTCAAAAGTTTGCTTTCCCCGGTGTGACTAGGTTACATCACTGTGAATGAACTCCACGAAGCTGCTTCTTCTACCCAGAAACTCGCCACTCTGCCGGACCGACCATGTCGTCTTGATCCCCCCTGTCGTTTTTGGCTGGGAAGAATCTATATGAAGTTTGATTAAACAATTTGCGTCTCAACGGAAAATCAGGTTTGATTCTTGATCGTTCAGTCACATGAAATTGAACAGGGAAGGCAAGGGGCATTGGTGATGTACAGAGGTTCTGTTTACTCAAGGGTTGTTAATCATGGATAATCACAGTTCATGTTCAAACATAAACATGAACAAAAACAGTGTTCACCAAGGCTCAAAGGTGAAAATGTGCCAACCATGGGACTCAAACAAGTGACCTCTCCAAACCCTAGCAAATCGGAGAGAAAGCACCATAACCACTAGGTCATGCAACCATTGCAAACTGCCTACCAGCCTGGAATAAACCAGGTACTAATTGACATTTTGGACTTAGACTTTTTGCAACCAACTTACAACACAGACAAGAACTTTTTTGCTCTCCACTTAATAACACTGGTACATCCAAATAAGTCCTGGGGAGGATCATTGAGATCTTCATTTCACTGATGCAATTTCACTGTGATAAACTTATAGGTTAGAAAACAAATATGGGTCCCACAATATTCAAAGTGTAGGAACTTTAATTTTCTGCTCACTAGTAATACTGGTATGTTCAAATATTCAATAAGTTCTTGAGAAGATCATCATTAGATGTAATACAGTGTGTTGACTTTCCTGTGCCTTGCTTAGGGAGATCCTGGACCCCGGATGGTTCTTGTCCTCTCCTTCATAGAAAATCTCACATTTTGCTCTTCACAACATCTTATTCAGTCATTCCAGGTGCCAATGCTGGTGGCACATTTAGTCTTCGCCTTCACCCACCTCAAATGTACCAGATCGGATTTTGGGATGCATTGGACTGACTCATACACCTGCACTTATACCTCTATTGCTTAGATTCAGAGTCAGTGTGTCAGGCACTGTGTACACATAGGCTAGTTGTATTTCAGACAACTTGAGCTGATATCTGAAATACCTCATGTATTAAGCAGATGGGTCATATCAGTATGCACCTGTTTATATTCACACACCACTGCCACGCAATTTTCAGAAACCCTCTGCCACTTTCCAGCTTTCTAAGACTTTTCACTAGTCAAACAGCATTTTTCAGTATCACTCTGTGAACCCGACTTTCTGGCTCAGTTCAACTGCATTTCAACCAAGAGAAGTTGCCTCAAGGCATTACTTTTTTCACCAGCTCCGCAATTCTAGACCTTTGTTAGGCTGTGTGCCATGATGCACCTTCATGCAACTTCCACAACATTAGTTCTGCCCTCAAAAGCCGACTCAAAAGAGACTGCCTAATTTCGCTCCACTTTCTCCCCCACCATCCCTGCCACAAAGTGCTGCAGTTCCGAAAGCCAAGGATCAACACAAAGCCACCTGGCAGACATCAAGATCAACCTGGACTAAATACACAAGACTCGTAGGACTGAGGTTGATTTGTGCTACTTGATTTTTCCATCCTTTTCAAACCGGTGCCAACACAATCAAGGCTGGACAAGTGCTTTGGCCTCTGAGTCTGGGATCTTAGTATTCCCTTTTCTCTTTGAATTTGATTATGTACCCCTCAATTTAACAGACTTCGTCTGAGGAACTTGGGCAGTGGTTTCAGCGCCTTAGAAGTCAAAGCTAAGGTAAGTTTATTCACCTTCCTCTTTTCTCGGAAAAATGGTAAATCACTTGCAACGGGCTGAGTCTGCTTGAGACCTTTCATAGATTGTTAACTGCAACGCACATGCAACACACACAGTAACAGTTTCGTTGATCACTCCGCGCCTGCATATGGTGCGCAACTCGTGCCCCGAATTTTCTGATCCCTCGTACGTGGTGTGTACCGTCTCATGCATCAGACAACTACGGTGATTTCCTTCCTTTGAAGCGCAGAGTGGCGCCGCCGAAGTACGCTATATCCTTATATCATATCTACCTTTCTAACGCACTGCAGTATGGCCTGCCTCTCCCATGTTCTGCATGAATGTACACTGGCACAATCCATTCCCCACCCACCGCTATTGTTCTTCGCCGTATTTCCGAGCCAGGGGTTATCGTGATTCGATTTTGGTGGTCCCTGAGTACCGATGATACATTACTTGGTGGGTTTCTCTCAAACACTCTCCGACTCACTCATAGGTCATTCGGGATACTTACATTTGATTTTAGAAGCTCTACATTGCAGCGGCGCATTGCTTCACCCTACTATTTTCCCTGTGAGGAACCGGTCAACTTCCACTCGTTTTGTCACTGTAGCCAATTTCAATTTCCTATATTATATTCTCCTGGTTGCCATACATTCGGCGTGTTTTTTTACGAGGATTTTCGCTGTACTCTTCCCTAACATTCGAAGCCACTTCCATAGGAATCCTTCTGTCTGTAAAGTTTACTTTTATTGTGTCGCACGCAGAGCTGTGATTCATCGGAATCCTCAACGCAGTAAAACACTGAGCGAGTCAATTAGGAGGTCTTTTCGAAAACAAATATCTACACACGCATGGCGCCGGAGCGAAGTGAAGGCCCATCTTGTCCGAATGATAATACCTTTGCAAACAAACAGCACCGGAGGTTGACCAAATTTGGAACATGACTTAACCCGGCTGCCGTGCACTATAGGAGGGCAAGGTCACTCACCAGGAATAATTATGAGCACTAATACATGGTTACTACCATCCAATTGACATTCGGGATGTGCCAGAATAGAAACCGGAAAAAACTGAATCAACTGATGTTCATCCCAACGCAATCCCAACGGGACTATGCCTGCTATGGAATAACTGACTTCATATAGTGCTCTAATTAATATTCCACCTGGCTGGCAGCCTGCGAGTAGGTAGATCAATATAGCCCGGTAAATAATGTTAGCGATGGAGATGGGGTGTATGAAGGCCCCACGTGGACAAAAATGGTTTTGTGTTTTTAGACCCATTTTTTAACGTAAATCAGATGACATTTGCGAGGTTCTTTGATTAAGTTCCTAGAAAGGCTACTTTCTTTGAGGATCTCTGCTGACATGCCGTCTTTTTTTCTTTTGCACAGCCAGCTGCATCGACCTTCTTTCACAATCTTTCAATGATCTGGAAATATGTGGTTCTTGACAGATCTTTGACTCGGTTTTTTTTTCTCCGACAGCGAAAGGTTTTTTTGTTACCATGTGTTTTTTTTTTGGGGGTGCACCCACCCAACGCAACATCACAACTCCAAGTTCCTGAAGACATGTCCACCGATCGTCTGTCGGGGCCATCCATCGGATCCTTGGCTCAATGTCAAATGACCTCGCCGGAGCCTTGGCTTCCGGTGCTCAACCCGGCTCAACCGCATGGACGCGCATGCTCCTGAAACATACCGGGTTAATTATCCGGATAAGCTCCCTCAAATAACAGCGGAGATTTCAGATTGTCGCCCCTCTCTCCCTCTCTCCATGTCCCAGCCCTTTGGCAGGCGAGGTCGCTGCCGGTTGTGCGGCAGCTGCGGAAGTTTCATATCCTCTAGCAGCGCCTTGTCGGATGGTCCCAATTATGCATGTGTTTGACTCCCTCTTACTGGTCCCAGTTTGACGCCCTATCTCAGATTGCCAGCAACGCTTTGGAGCCGTGCACAGTCTGCAATCATGCTTGGATCCATCACCTGGCGCTCGCCTCTAGCGACAGTTCAGATCCATACCGAAAGGGCATCTGCATTCCAGCCGCTTGTGGAGGATTCTGGCCCGTACGTCACCTTAAATTGATTTTTCTGCATATATTATTCACTTATCTTTATGCTAGAGATCCCCAACTGATGCGTGGGCGCTTACGGCTCTCTGCACTTGTGGGCAGCCATGGTCGAATCACGAGGTGCTCGAAGACTCGGTAGTTCCTTCCGCCCCGTATGTCCTCTTTCTTCCTAAATTGTGTCTTACCTGACGCCTTTTATTTCAGCGGCATGAATGGACCCCAGCCTCCATTCATACCACCTCCACTTGCCTCGCTTCACGCCTCGCTTCCAAATCCTGTCAGAGCTTTTACCGGTCTGACATCGTCTGGCTCCACATCCTCCTCCGGCTCTGCATCTGCCAACAAAAATCGCAACGCTGCAATGGCGCGCCACTTTCCCAGGCCCAAATACAAACCCCCACGCCCCTACCCCACCTCGATGGCTGCAGTGTTAACTTTCCAGGTCGTGATCTCTCTTTGGCCCAATGTGGTGCGAGCTAATTCTCAGACTCTGACGATCACTGTGCTCATCCGCCTCAGATCCCGGGCTCTGCAGCGGCTGACGACCTTGGGAGTGCTAGTCTGATAGTCAACTTTGCTTACACCATCGACCAGTTCACGGAGATGATCCTCAGGCTCAAGTGATACGGGGTTGTCTTGGCAATCAAAGCGGGCACTCGGGAATGGAGCTCCCAACGCCATCCACGTTTGCTTATGCATGTGGAGCGATATCTTGGCAGGTGGCACCGACGGCCAGCACATTGTAAACAAGCCCCCAATCAAAGAAATTGAACCTAGACAGTCGAAGGACGGTATGAAAAAAAAACTGGCAACGACAAGTCTCGATCCTCAAAGATCTGTCAACGACTTTTTTTTTGTAACGGTCGCAGTTTTGTTTGGCAAGGACATTGTAAGATCTGTAAAGATCATGAAGGCAAAAAAAACTGCTGGTTGAAAAAAAACCCACAGAATTCACGAGGTTCTTGAAAGAAACTCAACAAAACAGAGCCCGTATTTTTTTAAGGCACCATCTTGCACTTTCTTCAACAATCCTCAAAGATGTTTGGAAATATCTGATACAAAAACATTGCGACACATGAAAGGGTATTTTTGTCCACATACGGCACTCAAAGGGGTAGCCATGGTCCGACTTCCTTATCGGGTAAGCGACGGGGATCAAACGAGCGTGGTGCTCCGGCTTTCCATAGCGCACCATATATTTCCGCTGCATATGTGCCTATGGTGGGCAGACTGAGGGGGATCCTGCGCTTACCAAGACTCTTCTGGGGATTAGAGTGGCGCAGTGAACGGTGAGCACATCCTCACCTTGATCCACTCGGCCAGAATATCCTCCTGCGCCGGGGTAAGGCTGCGCTCATGGATATAGGGATCCTTGCAAGTCAAGATTCCTTTGGCGCCGCGTTTCACAGTGGTCCGAGGTACGCCATAGTAGGTGGCAGCCTTATGCTCGGACATCAGCTTTGCTTGAGTAGCAGCGACAGCAAGCTGGATGTGTTTCTTCAGTGGGAGATCACTGATGTTGTTGTTGTCGTCGTTAGCGTCGTTGGGCGAGTCTGGGTGCTCCTCGGGAGCGGCAGCGATGACCGTAGGCTCATGTAGGGCATCAGGTTCATTCAAACGAAGTCTCACACGAGTCTGAATGGCGAATATGTCGAGAGCCAGGTGAAAAGGGGGCAGAAATGCTACTGAATTCGAGGTTCTGACAAATTTGATTCAAGATTCCCTGTCCACAAGAGAAGAAATCGGACCAAAAAAAAAAGCTGTTGTAAGTTAGGAACAGGTTATCCGACGTCTAACATGCCGACTTGCCGCAATCACACAGCACGCCATCGCGTCCCGAACCAATCACTCTTTTCCTCTTTTCACCATGAACGGGCGAAACGGGCCATTCGCAATCCACCTTTTTCTCCTCGTACTCCTCCTTCATTCCACCCCGTATCTTCTTTTCCGCTCACCAGGGGCAGCGACCTTGCAGGGCCCACCCGGGGACGCTCTCTCCACAGAACTGCTCCTTGTGGCCTTCGCGCGGACGATAAACGCCGCGCAGGTGCACGCCGACATGGGAAAGATGGGGAGAAAGGAGACGAGGACGGGCAGAAGAAGGGAAGCGGCGGAGGGATACACAGGTCCACCCGGGAGAGACGTTGACTCGTTTTAACAAGTGCGTGGGCTTTTCCTTTCCTTTTCACACATCCTCGTTACAAGTGCGGGGTATGCTGGGTGAACAAACACTGGTTACCCTTTCTTTTGGTTTGCTTTCCGTGCTTTCAGGCGAATCGAAACGCACGTGCGCCCTCTCGTGCGCTCCGCCATGCAGTCCTCTCTCGCCATCGTCCGCATGCAGCACAAGAAAAGCGCTGCTCCCGCCGAGCCCCCTCGACTGACCCCAAACTCTGAAATCCACACCCGCCTCAAAATCCAAATCCACCTCTGCCTCCAAGACAACATCGACACCTGACGCACAAGCCGCCCCACCCCCGACCGACAAACACGCCTCCTGCCTGAAAGAACTCGCGCACACCTCCTCCGCCGCGCCGCGCTGCGCCGCCTCGACGATATTGCGCAGGCGCCGCCCGAGCTCTAGATCTGCCTTTGGGCGCAAGGAATCCACCATCCCACTTCGCCCAGTAATCATGAAACACCCCCGGACAAGGCCTCGGTCCTCTCCCCCGCGCCAGCTCGCGATGGACACCCTCTAGAACGTCGGTGTTGCCACCCGAGCTTCGAGCGGGAACTCAAGTTCACCAGGACAGGACTTGAGTTCTGCTGAACTTTGAGTTCTCGACATGAGACTTAGGCTCTGAGGGTCTTAAGTGTGTAGCCAAAGACGTAAGTGCTGCCCAAATCTTAAGTATTAGATGTGTATGTATGATTCTGTGAACTTGAGTTCCGGTCATCTTAAGCTCGTGGACATCTAGGGCACCAGCTAATGGCAATACGCTCGCAGAAGTCCTTCCGACAGATAAACGGCTGTGGAAGGGGAACTCGGGCTATTTTACTAATTTCTATTTCGTTCTTGGACTTGCATATGATTTTGGGGTTTGTATAAGTAGTCAGGACATTATCTCGAGTAGCATACAGAATCACCCATGTATTAGTAGGCTGAACACTTGCAATTGGGCTATTTCTGGGGTTGGCTCAGTGTGTATTGTCGTCGGACTTTAACATCGGGAAACCTTAAGTTGGAATAAGGAATAGGGTATTGGAAACATCTTGGACGTGATTGAGGCTATCTATCATCTGGGAATCGAATTGTGTTTTGGAATCAGCTACCGTCATCGTCATCAGCTATCATCATCGGAACTTGGGGAATAAGCTACGGGCTTTCTATCGTTTGGAATTGTTATATCATCGACCTATCCGAGGTCTCCTGCACATCGTTGGACGACACCACCACCACCACCACCACCACTCTCAACACTTGCTGTCTCATAAGCTGCGAAGCTTTTAAACCATCTTATTTCCACCGCTCGATTATCGCTCAGGTCAATTCCTGGTGATATCTTGTAGTGAAGGTTCATCTTCCTAAGGGAAACACATACCTTCCCTTCAACCTTGTTAGGACCTGTAAAGGGACTACCACTCGTCTGAATCTTGGCTCTTGTGCTCGCTGATCGGCCTATTTCCGATCCTCGTCTTATTTCCGTAGGCCTCACCGCTTATTCCAGAAAGACTTGGGTTGTATTTGGGTGATAAGTGTGTTGTTTGGGTTTAGTTTGGGGCACATCGTTCAACATGTTGAATGTGTCATTGCAGGAGCCACCATAATGATGTAGCCACCCAGCACCGCATGCCGGAAAAGCCACCCAGTGGCTACCGCGAACCCTCTATTACAATGATTTGTTGATGGATCAATCCACAGCCAGTCACAGCCTCACTGATTGGCGATCCTGTCTATTTCCGGTATCAACTGCTCGAGATCACCACAAAAGCTCGGTTCACAAAGTATTCAGCCATTCTACTCTGCTGGACAGTCAGTTTTCTTTCCTATATTTTCTTTCTGACCTATCTCCAGCCCTTGATCGGCCCTCTCGGCCGAAGTCCATGGAACAAGCCAATAGCAAGCTCACACTGCATTTCTTTCAATGCCGTCATCTACAATAACCCAAAGACATATCGGCAATGGTTCCTCCGAGAGTAAATACCGTATATTGATCCTGTGGAGGTGGCTACACAGACCTACCACGACCTACACTGACCCATGCTGGCATACACTCACATACACTGACCTGCCCTGACCTATACAGAGCTAAACAGAGCCTGTCCAGCAACCTACAGATCCATCTGTGAAGCTCTGCGTAGGTACCTGAGCCGAGCCTCTGTGCAGGGGGGGTCTGAACACAGTGTTTGGGAGCAAAGAAAGTCAAAAGAGCTGTCAAAAGAGACTTGGTTTTTGTAGCTGCCTCCACTTTGTCTCGATGCTTTTTGCTGTTGACATGTACCATCTAGGCTGGGACTAACGAGTACAGCTTAGTATGAGTCGCCTCGGAGTTTGAAAATTATGATGGCATGTCCTATGCACCTTCTAAAACCTCCCAGTGAGTCCATTCTTTCGGCAGATGCAAATTTCAATCAATATGAGGTGCTCAAGTTTTTTTCGTGGATTTTGCCGCAGGTATTGAGGGAGCTCTGAGCATTTATTTTCGAGGTTTTTTGGGTGATGATTGATAGAGCTGATCGCTAGCGATTGCCAGGGCATTTCAATTTCAAACTCCGAGGTGACTTGTGTTCACCTGTACTCTTTAAATCCAGCCTCTCTAGTATACATGATCTGAACAACTATCTTCAGATTTCATGCTCCGTAGACTAGAGAGGCTGAAACGAGCCTATGTACCATCCAGTTTGTGTCCGCACGACCATTTGCATGGTTGACATTTCCGAGGCCGATTTCTTGGTCACAAATCTCGCAGTATTGGGTCTAGAATTCCAATGAGGGTCAGCCGAAAGTCGGGACGAGATGCTTATCCATGCCTCGGATTGATTTGCCATTCAGAAACCTCCAATTCAATCGAAAGTTCCACATCACGTCAAAGATGAAAAGGCAGTGCAAAAAAGTGGTCGTCCTTGCCAATCACTTGATTTTGTCATCAAGTCGGCGTGGTTGAACCGGGAGATTTTTCCGCAATTTTTTTTTATCACTGAATACTTGTTTTCAGTTTCAAGCCTTGGTCGAAAAATGAAATAAGGGTGTTTGGGACCCTACCCGATGTCTCGAATTTTGCCGGTGCTCACCCCTTGTAAGCGGGGCTTAATCACCCTCTTTATAAAATTATGCGTGTCTGTCCGAAGCCTTTTTAAACTCCGCCATCAGCTCTAACCTTTTCCGTTGTTCTCTCTGTTCCCACTCATGCCGTGCCTGCCGCGGCCGCGTAAACCCCACCTCACTTGACATGTACAGCCTCGGCACGTCCAGAAAATGGGTGCGTTGAATTTATTTTCATTAGAATTTGCAGGCACAATACATCTCTATTCAGTTCTTAAAACAGATGCAGTCCACATGAAAGGAAGGGGATGCGAGGCCGCGAAGCGGCCGAGCAGCCGCTTGTATAATGATTACTTCATGCCGGTTGATGAATAACAGATGTCAGCTGCGCAATATAGCCATATGGGGATCCAGCTTCGGACGGACAGAAGGCTCAATCTTACAAGACCAGCCGCCGCTTCGCTCCGGCAATAATGGCAAGAAAATAATCTATTGTCGATATACTATACAGTTAGAAACGAAAAAAGACAATGTGGGAAAACGACACGGGGAATCAAAGAATTCAATTCATAGCAGTTTTTAGAGATATAACAGCGAGGACGGCAGAAGAGGAGCACTTACCCACTGCTGGCCAATCAAGAATAAGCAGAGCTGGTCGCTCAAGAGAAGCCAGCGGAAGCAATAGCGAGAGCGGTAATTGAGGACAACTTAAAAGCTAAACATTTCGATTTTGCATTTGATTCATCTGGAGTTGCACCAGCCAGAAACAGCGGAAGGATTCAAGATTATGGAAGGTGTGAATTGTGTTCATAAATCGTTGCCAGCCAGAGTGAACAACGGAAACACGAGAAAACCGCAAAACTTGACTGAGACGAAAGCCGGCAAAATAGGGTTGCTGGGCGGAGGGATTGGAAGTGCATGGCATGAGATGAGGAGGTTGAGAACTAAGATGAAAAGCAATCATGGGCGAGGAAGCAACAGACACAACACAGCTAGCCCGAGGCGCGGCATTGAGAGCATTGATACAGTAGCAGTTGCAGACATAAAAATTTGAGGATGATCGAGTGGATGCCCAGGCTTGAAGTAGTTTTGAGTCGACCCCAAGTACAGGACTATCCCCCGCAGCAGCAGATCCAGAGATCAGACCAAAAGCGAAAATAAATTCGAGGAGCAAAGTGGATGAAGGGGTTCCATTCGCACCGTTTTTACATGTGAAGACTCTGCCGGGAGGTATACGTGGCCGCCCGGCCTGATGGATATAATCATGCTGCGCTGTCAAAAGCAATGGCTGCGATTGACTGCGACCTGTCAAGAAAAAAGCTGCGCGTGGGTCGACTGTTTGACGGCAAATGAAAAGGCAGTGTTGAAAATCGGAAAGACGACGACAAAAGAGGTTAATTGAAGAGCACGGCAGAGGAAGGACAAAAGGAGAAAGGTTACATGGGGATACAGCACAGCAAAACGAGCAAATTAATTGGTGGACAAAAGTTGATTCAGACCCAACTATAAGTCGGATTTGAGAAAGAGGCTGCGCCGGGGAGCTTGAGAGTTGCGCAGCGGCTTCAAGGCACAATGAAGACGAAAGAGGTGTGTACAGACGGACGGAGCTACAGTGCACAACTGCGGGAAATTTCGAAAGTGGAACGGCGCAGTGCGTAGTGGGTCATTGGATGTGTATACCGTGGATATTGCTGCCGACAAACGGGGATAATTGTGCCAGAAGAGGAGAGAAAGTAAAAAGCAGCTGGGTTATATGGGGATGTTGCACAGGTTTCGTAGGATATCGTTAAAGAACGGTTAATAAAAGGGTGAGGTGAAGCCTACACGTTTGTTGGTTCTTGCTTATGATATCCCCCCATTCATCATGTCTCTCTCTACGTAGATATTCAGTCCGTGGAATTCAATGCTCCTTCCCTGGTGCTGCCACGATTCTGGATTAGAGAATTCCTTTTTTGTGGTATCTAGCCGGAATCCCCGCTGTCACCGGACTTCGGCCGCCACCGGCGACAGTCTGACGCCTTGCACATGCTGTTGCATTCTGCCTTTCATAGCTTGTTTGTTTGTCTCCAATGACCTGTGGCATAAAGCTCAAAACTCAATTCTACCTATCCCCCCCCTCCCCATCGTGTGGTCTGCCCACACCCAATACCCTTTCCTCCACTACTCTTTCCAACGCCGGGTGCTTAACAGGCTATTTCATTGAATTCTTCATGCCAGACGTAGAGAACGGAAATGCTAGGATCCGGGAAAAAGGTATGTGATCTTCCTACGGCGAGAAAAACGACCAAAGGCCCTCTCGGGAACTTCAGGCGATGATCCCGACGCGGAAGCCGCAGCATCGAAGCTTTGGTCCGTCTACGTCTCCGAGGCTGACAAGTATGACAAAGTTCTGGTGGAGAGCTGGAAAAGTGATATGGCAGGAATGCTTATATTTGTAGGTGCTCTATGTATGAACTGAATCGTTACTGAGTGCAGTACTTTCAAGGCGGGTCTCTTTTCAGCCAGTCTTACAGCTTTCATCATTGAGAGCTACAAGACTCTTGCGCCCAATTCTGGAGACTCCACTGTGCAATTGCTGGCTCAGATATCACAACAGCTTGCAGCAGCCGCTAATGGAAGCACCGTCGCCGCAGCGGCACCAAGTTCTCACTTCAGCCCGCCGGCGACATCGCTCATATGCAATGGGCTATGGTTTATTAGTCTCGGCCTCAGCCTGACCTGTGCACTGATAGCAACTCTTGTGGAGCAGTGGGCACGCGATTTTTTGCACAGAGCAGACAAGCGCTCTTCCCCGGTCATTCGTGCGCGGATCTTTTCGTACCTCTATTACGGCTTGAAGCGATTCAGCATGCACACAGTCGTGGACATAATTCCGTTGCTTCTGCACGCATCTCTCGTATTATTCTTTGCGGGACTTGTTGTGTTTCTCCTCCCTATCAGCATCGTGATTGCAAGACTGGCTGTCGCGATGTTAACGGTTGTTGTGGGGGTGTATCTTTCCCTAACCCTTTTTCCCATACTATACCTCGACTGTCCCTATCGAACACCTCTTACGAGCGCCTGCTGGCGTGGTTTACAAAATATCTTGATGCTCCAGCGGAGAAATCACAGACCACCAGATGGACCCCAGGGTCGAGATCCAACAACACTGACGATAGTTGAAGCTATGAACCAGCTGGCAATGGAGAATTCGCCTGCACGAATCGTTCGTGATGATCGAGCGCTCGCGTGGACGGTCAAGGCTTTGGCTGACGATGCAGATCTACAACTGTTCGTCGAGGCTATTCCTGATGTTCTTTGGGGACCACACAAACGGCGTCACACATACGCACCTCATATCGAGAGACTACTGAATAATCCGGAACTGCGTCTGGCTGCCCGCATAGAGAGTTTCTTGCGCAGTTGCGACAATGGACTCCTCTCCATTGAAGACAGTAGACGTCGTCGAACCATTTGCTTCAAGGCCATGTGGGCTATAGCCAGCCTATCCAATGACCCCGAGTCCCGGACACACCCGCCATCCAGGGTATCATATTTCTCCGGGGGGCCGATACATCGCTTCATGTTCGACACGCAGCACGAGACACGGCCTTATGCCGTCTCTGTTCACGCGCTATTGCAATGGAGAACATTCTGTGATATGACGTATGGTCTTGCCCAATACCAAGCAAGTGCCAACACTCGTCGGAACTCGAATGAGAAGGGAGGCCTTGCAGATATCCTAGGCGTCACTGGTGGAATAGAAACTTTTTTCTGGAAGACAAGCATCAACGATCTTGGGCAATCTTTGATCGATTCCGTGGGTGACGCTGCACGATTTGACCTGGCTGCCCGGGAATTCCGTGGAGTGCTTTCCCGTCTAATCTTCTTCGACCATCTCGCATTGTCAGGGCCGCTACTTGATTTCCGCTCCATACCAATGGGAAAAGACATTGAATATGATCAGGCCTATTGACTCTGCCCCATTCTCCGATATCGTTATGGCCCTGGAGAGGGCACTCGATGAAGTGATATTTTCCCATCAGGTTGAATTCGATTCCATGAAGAAACATGGGCTGGGTCGATACTATCATTCGAAACTTGTTTAGATATTGGCAGCCAGATGAACCCAGGCGTATCCCTTCTGCGATCATCCACTACCTCAATGCGCGCAAGGACGACGACGCTCTGCAAGGCCTATTTCACGAGACTGGCCTCAGCAATTATCTTTGGTCATCTCTTCCGATGACTCTGTCTTCTGTACAAAATGTCAATGAAATAATGACTGCGACGTGGCGTGCAACGTCCCTCGGATGGGGCCCTGCAGTTTCGCTGTACGATTCTCTTATCAAGGCATTGGAGAGGGTGCAACCCTCACCAACAACATTCTCTGTCATTGTTATGGTAAAAGCAAGAGTTCTATTCGGATTGCTGTACAGTAATGAATCTGGAATCTTTCCACAAAGGCATGCAGTACTTCCAACACAGACCAGTATCGAACTCCCCTCAGGCCTCCTCGACGCTCCCCACATCCCCGAGACTTATGAAGGTTTTCAGTACAAGAACAATCGTATTAGCGAAGCAAGGCTCGCTCTCCTTGCTGAATTCCTCGGTGCTTGCACGCACAATTTTTTTCCTTACAAAGCCACAGAAACCGTGCGCCACATTAGCTATGCTCCTCGGGGACCGATTCACCCAAGCCACCAAATTCAGCTAGCAGAAGGAATCCATAATGTCTTGGCACTAGTAAAGTCTGAACCTCGCCATGCCGAGTTGTTAGAGGAGCTTATACGTTCCGAAATATTCAATATGTACGCCAATCATGTCGGGTATGCATGGTTGAAGGATCCCGAGGCGCGAAAGACAATTCAGAACACATTGAAAGAATATGCCAGCAAACCATTATCTGGGCCGGTCCTGACCAGGGTGGAAGCGATCATGCAGAATCTCGAGTCTTTGCATTCTCTTCAGACGGACCCCGCTTCTTCGTCCTTGAATCCTCTCGAAATGCACCCGCCCTCCTTGTCCTTGCATCCTCTTCAGACGGAACAGCCTGCCTCCCCCTTGCATCCTCTCCAGACGGACCCCCCCTTTCACATCCTTGCGTCTTCGCGATAATACCCCTTCCACGTCCTTGCATCTTCTTCAACCGAACCCTCCTTCCACATCCTTGCATCCTCTTTAGAGGGATTCCCCATTCTCATCCTCGTCCTCGTCCTCGTCCTTCCTACCTAGATGAAATGAATGTATTTAATTACACGTTCTTTGAAAGTTTTCTCCACTTCTTACTTAGTGAACACACTTGCATTCGACGGAAGGGTGGAAAAATTACATGTGCAGACGGCGATCTAATCCATCATTTTTGAGTCATTTTCTATGGGATTTCAAAATGTTATGTTCCCACAATCATGTGTTCCCATCCATAAACTTCTTGAATACTCAAGGAAAATTCTAACATTTATCACTTTCATGCGAGCCTGTTGCAAATATTACTAGTAATATGTCAGATACATTTGGATGGGATCTGAACCTATCAACAACATGAGGTTCTTTGTATCTATATTACTAGGACGTGAGGATGTAGGTACACAATTGTGCAGCAATTTGATTGTAAACCTGCAGAAAAAAGCATGGGATTATTTGCAGTAGCCCTCAGGGGCAGGAAGGCAGGGAAATAGGGACCAGAAAACTCCATATAGCTAAACCTGCAATTGTGAATAGGGTATCAATACTCAACTTTCAGTTTTCGGTCGAGCCCACACTGGAAGCAGAACATATTAACCCATCCAAGGCATTAGACAGGTTGCGCCACAGCCGCAGGCGGCTTTCAAAGCCGCCTGCGGGGCTGTGCTCTTTTGCTCCTGAACATCGCCATGACTGCTATATAACATTCCCTGGACCACGAGAATGAAAGGAGAAAAAGCCGCATGCGGCTTTGCACAACCTGTCTATTGTTTAGATTCTTAATTGTGCTACTCCATCTGAACCTGAAAGACTGGGCTGGTACTCATTCGTCTGCGGGACTAAGTATGGCTAGGGTTGATACTATAGCTAAAAGCCTCCAGAGAATCCTATGTTAATACTCGTCATACATGATAAAACCAACAATCAAGGATCAAACCTGATTTTCCGTTGAGACGCAGATTGTTTAATCAAACTTCATATGGTTACTGTACATAATGTGTGTGTATTAATCTAGGCTGGTTTTTGTAACACGCTTCGAAGATCACAAAAGAACTTGCCAAGTCCACCAATCAATTAATCGAAAAGTAGCCCGGCATTGAGCGGTCTGGTTGCATCTAGATACATATCTGAAAGTATCAGGGTGAATCGTCTTACAACACGGAATACGGCGCGAACTGGCGAATAAACTGTGGCTGGGGGCGTTTCCACCGCTCATCTTCAGTGCGATCTGGGGCCCAGAAGTACGGCCAGGTATGCACCGACAAGCCCACCGGGTTCATCATATTCTAATCCAACTTGCCTCCGACCCACTGCATTCAAAACCAATGGCAAACATTACAATACCGAGACTGAGTAAGTAAGCAGAGTATCAGATGAGGGTGTGTGTAGCTATTGAATGACTGTCTATGTGTGCCGTGCTCGAGTGAGTGATTTCTCCTTTTGGAAACGGCATCATTTGCCTTCTTTGCATTTGTTCATGCGCGGAACATTCGAGTGGCACCCCAGGCGCTGTCGCCGGTCGGGCCCTCCCACAAAGAAACGGAAGGTAGCTGCGGGGCCTGAGGAGGACAACAAGTCTGATGACGACAACTAGTAATTTAATGTTTTTCATTTTCATTTCCAATGGCATAATTTTGTTTCTGGCACGATTCTGGGCTCCTTTCGAGGGATTAAACTGAGTCCAACATGTCTGCGAGACGATATCCAGTACCGGCTCCGTACCAGATCCGATTGTATATGAATTATTGGTTGAATTCAAGCACTCGAAAACACTCGTTAGATACGGAAGTGAGCCTCGCCGCTCTTCCCAGGATGCTCAGAAGATCTCAAGCTAATACTCTGCAGTGCTACCAAGTTGATATTTTCGTGCTCGAGCTCAAGTCAATGTCCCGGCCCACACAGACCACAACTTGATTTGCGGATTAACATCAAATTGGTCACCCAGTGGCTCCCCGTGAGCATCGCCATTGGGATACAAGCTCCTCATAGCATTTGTGTACACAAAACATCAATTTCAATGCGCGGTCGTAGTTGTCTATTGCGTGGCCAGACCTCCCCTGGCCTCATCTAAAAACAAAGATCATATTGAAAACTAGAATGGATCCAAGGAAAACAGTTTTTTCAATCCCATCTAGGACCACAGTGGACAACTTGTCGGAAAGATGGAAGAAGACACATTGCCAGCATACGAGGGGGGTCTCATACACCAAAGCTGATGACCTCCATCACATTAAACCAGCAGGATTGTGTTGTGGCCGGGAATCAAAATAAACCGACTATTAGCGTGAAACGAAAAGTGAGGGTATTCTGCAGGAAGGTCAAACACCAACCAACAGAAACTGTCAGAAAAAAACGCGTACAGTGAGAGCTTGGTGAGCCACCGAGAGAGATTAATATTCACTGCGTTCCCGACAAATCTAGTCAAAATCTGTGGAGATCTGCCGATGTAGCCTAACTCACCTATACCAACACTGTAAAGATATGTTCCACTGAGGGTCCAATTAGCTTGGTCGATTGAGTATCGGCAGACCCGCACAGACCCGTGCTATGTGCCCTCGGCTGAAGGTCCGCCGAGGTGTGCGGAGCTGTCATGGGCTGAGCTTGACAGATGTCAGCTAGACGTTGCTACATGCAAAGCCAAATAACGTGTCTCGTCTTCCTCCGCGTCGTGTACATGGCATTCTACGGCCATTTCCCAACAACTGGAGGGCCAAATGACAACACACCGCCTCTCACTCCTGAACAGTGGGCTCGTGCCCTCCAACTCTTCCACCAGTCCCAATCTGTTCCTCCGACTCCCCAACTCTCGACACCCCTGCCAGCACCTCGCCTGCCTCTTCCTGACCCTGTTATTGATCCCGCGCTCCAACCTCCTCGTGATATAGCTTTTGATACGCGTCTTGAAGCCCTGGAACGCGAAGTGGAAGATTTGAAGACCAAGAAACGCACCAATTCAGACTCTGATGCTCCACTGTCGAAACGCGCCAAGAAAAGGACGAAACCTTCTGTATATATCCTCCGGAATGCTAGCAACTTGTCCCTGTCTCAAATTGTAGTTAGAAAACAGCTCATGGTGCGTTGATAGTCTGCCATGTGTTCTCGGCTGACGCTTCCATTCCAGAAAAAGATAAAAGTAGAAGGCACGCGACTCACCGGCAGAAGGAACGACAGCGACTCCGACAGCGATGATGATTCTAATCCCCCACGGTCCGGCCCTTCTCTCCCGCACCTCTGCTATGATTTCTCTGCGAACATCGACCATCCCACAAACACCAAAGTTATTGATCGGATTGCTGACCTAGTCTGGAGCGAACAACATGTAAGGACCTTATATGAGCGTTCTTCCGCTGACTTCCGCTCACAGGACCCGAAAAGCTCTACATTCTCCCTTGCACATGCCGACGTGGTATTCAGCCGCGAAGATCTTGTCGAATTTGCGAATTTGTGAAAACAAACTTCCGCAGCTGGAAGAAGAACTGGAAAGCCGATAATGATCCTGAACTCGGTCGCAAGCGCGCGAAAGCGGAATCCAAGGGACGCCAGGAGATGAGGAGAAAAGAGGCAAGTAGTCAAATGTGTTTGCTGTGTCGCCAAAATATTAACTGTAGCATATTTAGCGCAAAGCTAACCGCCTAAAAGTTGTTCCCGTTTACAAGAAAGAACATCAGCGCGACCCCGCATTCATGTTAGAAACAGATTGGATGTCGGACGAGATCTCTGCCCGACACCGACGACGAAGAGGCAAAAGATTCTCACCGGCGGCGGCTGATCAGAGCAGCTCGTTTAGACACGCAAGAAAAGGACAAAGCCGTCTGGGAAGTTGTTCGTCCCGGGTTCCAATCTCTCGAAGTACATCTTCTTTCTCCTGTTCTCGTACATTCTGAAACACCGTTAGATGACTGAGATCAAAGATGAGCTCGACAAGATACTAAAAGCAAAAAATTCCGCCAAGAAGAACCGCTCGCGCGCATCTGTTCCCCGTGTTCGCCTCGGAAACACCCACAATCAGCCCCCTGCTAACACCATCTGGCCATGCATGCTGTCGCAAGACTGGTACGATGAGCAAGTCGAGGCTAATAGGGAGCTCGCAGATGAAATCAAGCTGTATATGGAGGATCCAGAGGGGTTCGGTGAATCGTAATGTTAATGGATCGAGTTCATGTTGTATTTCTAGTGGCATTGTTCAAGTGTTTCCGGTGCTCGCAGCAATGTATAATTACGGTATTAAATTACAACTACATCCTGGAGAGTAGACGTCATTATCAGAGAATACTGAAGAGGATTACACAAGTACGCACTCGAGTAAGGCCTGCCGTAAACCAGATCTTGCGAGCGGGTCCATCCAACGACTTTGCCTCTTCTTCGCTATCGGAACCGTCGCTCTCCAAAATTTGGGTTTTGTGGTTTATTGTCAGGCGGCAGGCTTGCGATATGATAGATGTTATTGGAACGATTCGGGCGGGGCCAGGATCGTTACGTCGAAGGAACTTGCCGTGTTCCCATGCAAAGATTTCAAGTTCGGGACTGTCAATGGGATCAAATGTATGAACCGAAATTATGGAGGTAGACATACTAGGGCTCCCAGGGAGACATATTGAAGTCGCGCAGCCGTCGCATCCATCGGATATCCAGGAGATGGTGTGGCCGATCAAGGCCTGGTTGGCGATGAGTTATAATGTTGTAAACCTGGCCTACAAATCTCGTTCCATCAGCGTCAAGCTGGACTATGGAACTGGAGGCGTTGGTGAGAGAGGTGGCGCTGGTGATGCGCCGGCCGTCCAGGATGAAGTCTTGGTGGACCTGGCCTGAGCCGTGGAGGAAATAATTCTCGCCATCGGCCACATCGGCGGCACGCGCGACAATTGGAACAAGGGGATACGTGGTGTTGTAATATTCCAGAATATTTTGTTGCAGTGGAGCCGGCAAGTCTTTCTTGACCGCCAATCCCAGCGAAAGGCTGATACCCACTGAATGTCAGGTGAGTCTTCCACAATTTCAATCGTAATGAATCCAGCTGAGCACATACGATGAAACGGCATAACATAAATGCGCGGCATCTAGGGCTAATTCTGCGATTTCCTATGACCAGTATTTATACAACGGGAAGCAACTAGCACTTCTGTGGTTACTAGCATACCCACTAGTACGCAGACCACTTGTTAGGTGATATAAAGGAGAGTCAGAGCGAGCCCTAACTGCTGACTGTAGTACGAGGCTGCACTAGTGTGACGCGCTAGCTGCTAGCTGAGTGTACAAACAACCAGGGATTAAACCACTGCCTATACATTCATGAGACATGACCTAGGAGACTCTAGTAGTCCAGAGATGGCTTGCGACGGAGCTGGCGAGGGTCTAGCAGACGGATATCTACGATGGAAGTACAGCTAGGGAGCTACGCCTTGAGCTAGGAAGCTCAGTGCGGTAACCGGTGGTACTATCTAATCTCTAGATAAGCGACTAGACGGCGCGAGGCGGAATAACCCTACTAGCGACCGGCTAGGGCTTTGACAAAGACATACCACGACATACGAGATGAGGCAGCACGCGGCTAGCACCCGATCTGGGCAGCTAGGGCGAAGGGGAATAGCCAGTCGGCTATTGGAACGGAGCTAGGGACGATCACACAGCCTGTACCGATGTTCGGAGGGTGGATCGATGTTCTGACCAACGAGCTATGACCATTTGATGTCGGTCGCAACACTGCGTCGCCTAGATGTAATAGATCGACGCTCTGACAGAGTAGAGATGACCTAGATCACCGGCTACATCGCCGGTTGATCCAGAAGGGGTACTCGGCATAGATGGAGGGCTGAGGATCCATTGATATACCCACGGTTGAACACTAGCCGGTCAGCGAGGCTGACCTGGCGTATACCAAACCAGTCCCAAAACCAAACGGCAGTCGTCTCATTGGCTGACCGTATTTCTTATCATCTAATATTGCTTATTGTATTATTCAGCTCGCTTTCACATGTAACTCACACCTAGTAGTATAAAAGGGAGCGCAGGACAGACTAGGGTCGAAGAACATTACGCCCCAGACTTTGGACGAAGCTGGTGCTAGTGGACTCAGGCTGCTAGTGGAGGTTGATACCGAACTTCACTTGTAGTAGTCTTTATATTGGAATCAGTAACTGTGGACTCTGGAAACATCGAGTGACTAAGTTGAGGATTTCGTGTTGTTGGTCCTAGACCTCCACATATAAAACAAGGGTGTTCTCTTCGAGACCCAACTGCAGTTTGCGCTAGTGACTTTGCCTTCACCCGACACAACGGAAGCTCTGTCGTAGTGTGTTGGATCGCTTGCTAGGTGGATTGTGTGTTGACTTGAGCCCACTAAGAAGAAGACGAACTAGGTGCCCCCACCTCTAGTTTGGCTATAACTTGTCAGTTACTTCGCCTTCACCCCGATATAGACGGAAGCTCTGTCGTAGTGTATTGGGTCGCTAGCTGGACGCTTGTAGTGAGCTAGTGCCGATAAAAGCGGAAAGGTTCCTATTCTTGGTTAAGGAATAGGTCGGTGGTCAAGGAGAGTCTTGCCGTTTGAGGATTGAAGTCCCTTTGTTGTTAGCCTCAGTAGTCTTTGGGATTGCCCTTAGCGAGGATTTTCACAAACCTACATACTCTGCCCTGGTGTTCTCGACCTAGCGGTCCAGCCATCTTGTATCCACCCCATATAAACACACCCCCGGACCATCCCTAGGTTCCTAGCAGTGTTGTTGTTGGCGGTTGCATATTGCTAGTACGTTGTAGAGTGTGTTGTTGGAAGCCTATAAATCAAACTTGTGTTTGTTCAAACCTGCTGGTCGCATACTACGGCCCGGACCCGAACTCACAAAGAGAAGCACTTAGATCTTTGGAGGTAGATTGGTTGTGGTTGGTTGTTTTGGGTGTTTGTTCGCAATACCTATCAATTAGCTATTCCTAGTCATATAAGAAGTGCACCGTTTCACCGCAAAATCAGATGTTGTGAGAGCCGGTGTTGGTGGAGACCTGATCCCAAGATCTGTAGGTTCTCGCGGCCCAGCGACGGCTACGGGACCAGAGGCATCGGTCATTTCTACCTCATCCTGAGTAGACGGGAATAGCTTGGGCTCATGATTGATCATGTCTGTGTCTGGATTGAGAGGGACATCATCCAATGAAATATCCATCTCAAGCTCTAGATCGTTGTTGTTCGGCAAAGGAATGGTGCCGAGTGGGATCATGGATTCTACAGCGGGTAGACGGGGTGCGGCGGGATGCTCGAGTTTTTTGCTTGCTAGCCATGAAAGCGCTGGCCGAGACAGATGTGCCGGCAGAAGGTGGCTGATGTTTCAGTTTGCACTCGTTGTCGCACCTCAGATGGAGCCTTTGAGTGGCGCGAGCAATCGGAAGGGAGCCGGGACCACATTGGGAACACGGACACTGTGACATCTGGGTAGGGAGAGAATAATTGGATTTCAGATATGACAGCAAGGCTAAGTTGTACATTGGACACACAGGATCAACAGCATCGCCAGAGCTCCCGCCAGGCATGATGAAAGGGAGATCTGTCGGGTGTCGAGATGGCAAAATTTGAAAATGTCAATAGACGTCAATTGGACTGTCGGCCAAAGTAGGTCTAGGCCTTCGGACCTGACCTCAACAAACCTCGACAGACGTAATCCTGCTTACCTTGCCAGATCCTCAGTTGAGGTGTTCCGAGCTGACGTCGACTAGCCTAAACTCGGGTCGAAAAAGGGTGTATATTGATAGAGCTAAGTATAGGTCGGTCTAGGTATTCTGGCAGACCTTCACTCTGTCTGACCAGATTTGTCGAGAACACAGTGTATATTGGTGAGCCACAGTAACATCAGCCTTGATCTCCAACAGCTGAGTCTGCATTTGAGTCAGGCCAGCAATCTAGTCGTATTTTTTGGCTATGCTGGAGAGTTGGAAGATAGACAACACACCGTGACAGTTTGGAAAGATTCGTCCAGCATTGTGAAATACCACCAAGGTCAGTCGACAACAGATTCTGGCTGTTATATTCTCGACTAATCTGATGCCGCCTCCTAGCGTGTGAAAACATCGAAGAAGAAGGCCCAAGCGCTCTCGCGCCATACCTACAAGGTCCTCGAAATGTTGACCAGCACCATCCCAGACCCGTTGAATATCTGTAAGGGCAACCTTAAGCTTGGTATGGGGTGTGAAAACTAGTGGGGGAATCCGAAGAGAAGAAAGGATGAGGATTCCCATGCTAGGCGGAACTTAGATACTAATCAGTAACTACCCAGTAGCACGTGTCCAGAAATATCTACAGTGATCCCGGGCCTGATCACATAGCTCGTGCCAGTGAGAGTGGACAGATGTCCCAGATGGTTGGACAGACGAATGGATGGGCACAGGAGTATCCGGAGTGGTGGCTGGAAAACATTTAAAAAGACTTCAAAATTCTAATAAACACAACCACTATTTTGTTACTTCTTTCAAATGTACTGATGTTTGTTTCGTGAACTCAGAAATCTGGTTCCCGATTGATGAGAAGAATGATTACATAAAGTACTCGTAACAGGGGCTGTGATGCGTGACCCGATTTACCAGTTGGACATTTCACCAGCAGCCAAATTTTCATGCGACACCCCCCAACATTTTGATATCCTCATGAAAATTTTCATCTTTTTGCAATTTTCAGGCAGTTTTGAAGCTTGCGTTGATAAGCACGGGATTTGTCCACCCATGAAATCTTCGCTTTTTCGCGTTTTCATGACAAGACATGTGCCGGGCTACGCTCCAGAAGCGTCAGTACTGAGGTTCCCAAGTAGCTGGCAGGGCAGGAACCACTGAGTAACAGATGGGAACGGGGAGGAATACTCTGGAACCATTGGCATGTGCTCGCTCCGAAACCTGTAGGAGATGTGTAGCCCAACGACCAAGTGGAACGTGAAGTCTACTCTATTCCCGCTCACGGAACTAGACGGGACGGACTGGAATCCTGTTGTGGTGTGTTGGACATGAGACGCTGAAACGGTGCACTTCTTATATGACCAGGAATAGCTAATTGATAGGTATTGTGAACAAACACCAAAACAACCAACCACAACCAATCTACCTCCAAAGATCTAAGTGCTTCTCTTTGTGAGTTCGGGTCCGGGCCGTAGTATGCGACCAGCAGGTTTGAACAAACACAAGTTTGATTTATAGGCTTCCAACAACACACTCTACAACGTACTAGCAATATGCAACCGCCAACAACAACACTGCTAGGAACCTAGGGATGGTCCGAGGGGTGTGTTTTATATGGGGGGTGGATACAAGATGGCTGGACCGTTAGGTCGAGAACACCAGGGCAGAGTATGTAGGTTTGTGAAAATCCTCGCTAAGGGCGCACCCAAAGACTACTGAGGCTAACAACAAGGGACTTCAATCCTCAAACGGCAAGGCAAGTTGGGGGCTTCCCAGAAGAGTCCTTGAACCACCGACCTATTCCTTAACCAAGAACAGGATCCTTTCCGCTTTTATCGGCACTAGCTCACTACAAGCGTCCAGCTAGCGACCCAACACACTACGACAGAGCTTCCGTCTATATCGGGGTGAAGGCGAAGTAACTGACAAGTTATAGCCAAACTAGAGGTGGGGGCACCTAGTCCGTCTTCTTCTTTATAGGGCTCGAGTCAACACACAATCCACCTAGCAAGCGATCCAACACACTACGGCAGAGCTTCCGTCTTATCGGGGTGAAGGCAAAGTCACTAGCGCAAACTGCAGCTGGGTCTCAAAGAGAACACCCTAGTTCGTCTTTATCTTAGCGGGGCTCAAGTCAACACACAATCACCTAGCAAGCGATCCAACACACTACAACAGAGCTTCCGTCTTGTTGGGGTGAAGGCAAAGTCACTAGCGCAACTGAAGCTGGATCTCAAAGAGAACACCCTTATTTTATATGTGGAGGTCTGCTAGAACCAACAAAGGTCTGCTAGAACCAACAACACGAAATCCTCAACTTAATCACTCCATGTTCCAGAGCCAACAGTTATCAATTCCAATAAAGACTACTATCAGTGAAGCGCATTACAAACTTCACTAGCAACCTGAGACTACCTCCACTAGTGTCGCACAAAACTGGGGTGTAATCTCTATCAGAGACCACCTGCACCAGCTTCATACTCGACCAGGGAGTGCTAATCTGAGGTGCTAGTTGCTCCTGTGCTCCCTTTATACTACTAGGTTCCAAATACATGTGAAAAGCCAGCTGAATAATACAATAATAAGCAATATGAGGTGATTCAAGATGAACAGCCAATAAGATGACTGCCATTTCGTTTTAGAGCCATCCTGTGACATGCTAGGTCAGCCTCGCTGACGAGCTAGCAGCCTATTCGTGGGTATATTGCAGATCCTGGGCACATCATCTATAGCCAAGGATCGCACCTAGTCACCTGGGTTTACAGCTAGTGTTCTAGGTCATCTTTCTGTGTCAGAATGCCGATCCATCGCATCTAGACAACCCAGCATTACAGCTGGTGTTCTGGGTCATCTCTCTGTGCCAGAGTGGCGATCCATCGCATTCTAGACAACCTGGGGTTGCAACCAACATCATAGGTCATCCCTGTTTGTCAGAGCGTCGATCCATCGCATCTAGACAACCTGGGGTTGCAACCAACATCATAGGTCATCCCTGTTTGTCAGAGTGTCGATCCATCGCATCTAGACAACCTGGGGTTGCAACCAACACCATAGGTCAGCTCTATGTGTCAGAGCGTCGATCTATCTGCCTGTTAGACGACCCAGTGTTACCACTGGTTGCCTAGGTCAGCTCTATGTGTCAGAGCATCGATGATCGCCTGTAGCTCCGCACCAATAGCCTTCCTGCTATTCCACTCGAGCTAGCTGCCTGTATTAGGCCCTAGCTATCGTTTCGCATCTCTCATGTGTCCATAGCATCGTATCTTTTCGGTCCTAGCTGGTCCTAGCCGGATCTCTCCGCCTGGCACTGCCTTTGGCCTTTATCTAGAGATTAGATAGTACAGCCTAGACCTGTGCTGAGCGAACTAGCTCAAAGCACTGTCTCCTAGCTATACATCCATCGCCGATTCCAGTCCACTAGAATATCGCTAGCTCCCTAGCACATCATCTCTCAACTACTAGAGTCTCCTAGGTCTCGTCTCAGTGAATGTTTAGGCTGTGGTTTAACCCCTGGTGGTTTGTACACTCGACTAGCAGCTAGCGCGTCACACTAGTGCAGTCTCGCGCTACAGTCAGCAGTTAGGGCTCGCTCTGACTCTCCTTTGTATCACCTAACAAGTAGTCTGTGTACTAGCTAGTTTGCTAGTAACAACAGAAGTGCTAGCTGCTTCCCGTTGTATAAATACTGGTCATAGGAATCACAAAATTAGCACTAGATGCGGTGCATTTATGTTACGCCGTTTCAACGCGTAACGCGTTCTGATCATATGATCACTGGAAGGGGCTGGGAACATCATATCTTGATGGATCCACGCCGTCCCGGGCATTCCGGATAAGGGATGGTCACTAAGCGAGGGTCCGATCACTTGGACCTACACTCATCGGCTCCTGGAGCAAGTACCCATACTGGGAAGTACTTTGAATGTGGTATCCCTGGAGAGCTACGGACTGGGGGCTTCGGTTCCAGATGTTCCGGTAGATGGGAAAGGCACCGGCATTGGGAGGAACAGCATATACAGTCGGGATCGACATAAGGGATCGGTTGTGATGGCTCCGGCACAGTCTGACCGATCGTACATGTGCACAGGATCGCACCAGGATGGCGTGCTCGACATGGGCAGCCAATAGAAGGACTCAGATACCCATTCTTACGACGGATACACGGAAGTCGGACGGATAAACGGACTATTTTACTCATACTTACTTATTCTTGGACGTTTCCATGTGTTTCAGCGCTTTGTATTTAAGTAGCGGGGCATCTTGGGCGACTTCACGGAATCACCCCACGGCTAGTAGGCGGAAACGCTTGCAAATTGGGCAGATACCGGGGAGTTCGAACAAGGTGTCTCTTAGAATTCATCTTGGCTTGGAATCTTTTCTTTTGTGACCGGTATCCTTGGGATCCGACTTTGCCGTTTGACTGGAACTGTTGGGATCGTGCTGAGTACACACTTGGTTGTTTGGGTTGTGTTGTGAAGAGCTTGGGATCGGAACCCACTACTGTTGAAGAGCTTGGGATCGGAACCCACTACTGTTAAAGAGCTTGGGATCGGAACCCACTACTGTTGTTACTGTGTCACGCTTGGAATCGGCATCCACCTCGCTTTGGAGAACCCCAGCATCCCGTTCTCGTTTGTTTTCATAGCTGAGAAGCTTTACATCACCGCGCTCTGTGCTTCCTGTCTGTTCGGGTCAATCCTCGTTCACTCAGATCTAGCCTGAACACTTGCACAGCAAGGGTTCCATTTGCATCGACACTCTCGTTGTGTTCCACTAGCTTTCCTGTCTGTTCCGGTTTCATTCCGGTTCACTCAGATCGAGGCTCAAGTACTTGGATTTCGTTCCAAGGACTTCTATAAACAATACAACACTCTCTCCTCGTTTCTGAGGTTTATACCATTCCCTGCAACCTTTTATAAGGCCCTGTACCAGGGTCTGATACTCGTCTGTGCACGTCTCGAGCACTTCCGTTCCGTTCCGACGCACTTCTGTGTGTAGGTTTGGTGTTGGTTGGTGTTTTCTTGATAGGTTCAGAGCACATCAATCAGTGTGACAGCTTGGAGGTTCAACAGAGGCTCAGGTGAAGTGTGACCGCAATGAAAATTCGTCCTCGACAGGGGGTGCATGATGTGTGACTGACTGGTGCTCATGGCTCATAAACATCCATGGTCTCCAGCAGTCCAGCTTGAACAATCACAGCAATGTGCAGCATTCATTTGTTATGTTGAGCCAGGGGAAATGAATGGCACGTGGCTGTGCAATCCATTTCAGAAGCTAATGATTCTGTCACCAGGGCTGCGTGTGGATCAGCAGTACAGCGATATTACAACATTGCAAAACCTGATGGGGAAGACAATCAGCAAAGCTGTAAAATCTTGAGCAGCAGCGGCAGGAGAGCAAGATGCAGTGAAGATCTCGAGCAGCATAAGCTTAAATGAGATAATCCAAAAAATCCAAATGAAAGCTGTTGAGAATCTTAATCCTATCCTACTCTTTTATATTTATATCTATATTATATTATATTACTCTTTTTTTTACTCTTTATAAAATTACGGGTGTCTGTCCGAAGCCTTTAATTCCCCCAGATTTGATCATTTGTCCCCGAAACTGTGGATACTCCCACAGCAGGCGCCAATTCTTGCCTTCTCTTCAGATAGACTTTGGTCACAAGCCAAGCCACTCCACGCAGACAAGACACCTGTTATTTTATAACAATGTTGACAGACCTGGTACTGGGGCACCCAGGCATTTATTCAAATCAGCTCAAGTTGCAACATACTATAATAGAGAGGTTGTGCACAAGTCGCACACGGCTTTTGGGCATTGTGCAAAGCCACAGGGTTTTTCCGAGTTCACCTAGGAAGAGTGGAGCTTTCAATGAACCCGCTGATTGGCGGGGAGCATTTTAAACTATGGGATGGTTGTCCCATTTGTCATTCAAGTTGTAGGCGCTGTGGAATCAATGTGGAAACTCAAGGACAAATCATTGTATTTGCCGGATCTGACACGATAGCCGCATGGATGGAACATTCAAAAAGGTATTCATGTGAGTCATTTATGACGGGTTTATGAGTTCGGGACATTGAAATCCTCCCCGCAGCTTTGCACAATGCCAAAAAGCCGCATGATGCTGCATGCGGCTTGAGCGGCTTTTGCACAACCAGTCTAATGTATTACACTACATTACGATGTCATCTCACAAGGGCTAATGCTGGCCTGGGCAGTTAGCTAAGAGGAATATAATGTGTCTCGGACCATTGGAAAGGCGCTGGACAATGATCCTGGTAAAGGGTTGACATGAGAAGTCGTTAATGGAGCAACTACAGAAAGTGCCTTGCCATCCTGGAACGGTTTGGGGCTACTGCACATCCCTGACTAAGGGTGTATTATGAGGGATTATCCATCTGAACAAGAGGGCTTATTGTTGGACATCATCTGACGTCTTCAGAACTGCCAAGAGAAGGTTGGACTTGGTCAATCCACCAATTGAATAAGAAACTATACTCGGGTACTGGGAAGCGACGGCTATCACAATTTTCAGACAAATCACTTAAGCGGTTCAAAGCGGAACCAGTAGAAGCAGATGGCTACTGAGGAAGGTAACGGTGGGCTGATGGGGAAGTTGGCTAAAAGTTGACATATCAACGATATCCCATCACAATCATTCTAAGCGATGTAGATCTTGACTCATCGATGTTCCTTATAAACCTGTTCTGTTTTACTAATCGCTTGATATCCGACAGGAGTTCATTGGCTAGCTGCCATACCACTAGTCATATGCCCTGAACCCTGCCGCACATTTGTATCTGTCTAGTTTATATTTAGAATCCTGTAAAGTATTTAAGTGGATAGTTATGGGAGGGACACTAGTGAATCTCACCCCACCTGTTGGACACAAAGCTACTAGGCTTCACGCTTAACCGGTTGAGTAGGCATTCATTCGGAGACACCCAGAAGCTATACCAAGTTTCGTTTGTTTTCCCTGTTTGAATATTATCTGTGTTGGATTTGGATCTTTATAAACGGTGCATGGACATATTGGATAAATGGAATGTACACGTGGAATATAAGGAAACAGATCGGCCTTGACAATTGGCTGTAATCTCGCAAAGATTAGCAATTGTGGATACTATTATAATCAGGATTCCATAAGAATAATTTGTGTTTACCTCCACACCTAGACCCACATCATACAAAACTGTTGAACATAAAATCTCATCTGACTATCTGTGATTGCACCCAGAACAGTTTCAAGCAATTTATCTATACGACTTGTAGACCTATAAAGTCTTCCTTCCAAAAGAGAACTAAAGTTCAAATTGCCACAATCTATATTGGATTGGAACCCCGATTTACCAGCGTGGACGTGTTCATGGACTGCCAACCCGCCATCACAGCCCTCTCCTCCCCCAAAACACAGCCTGGGCAATACCTCCTTGCTGCTTTCCACGCCCTCCTCGCTCGCCTCTGCCGGGTCCGACGCACTCTCAAAGTCCGGATCCACTGGGTCCCGGCACACGTCGGCATCGCGGGCAACGAGGCCGCCGACACATGCGCAAAGGACGCCGCACGAGGAAGCTCATCCCCCCTCTCCTCGCGAATCAAGCTCTTCGAGTCCCCACTACCGTTGAGCAGAGCGGCGACCATCGCATCCGGCACCAAGGTGTTCGCGGCGCGCTGGCAAGACGAATGGGCCACCTCCTCGAGATACCACCGCATTGCGGCATTCGACTCCGCACTCCCGTCCAACACCATCTCGAGGCTGTACAAGGGGCTGAGCCGACCGCAGTGCAGCATGCTCACCCAGTTGCGCGTAGGCCACATCGGACTGAACACTTTCCTCTACCGATTCAAACTCGCACCATCTCCCCTGTGCCCCCGCTGCGCCGTCCCTGAATCCGTACCTCACTTCCTCCTCACCTGCCCCGAATACCGCACCCAACGCCTCGCCCTCATCGTGCGCACCGGCACTGCCCGCCTCTCCCTCCACCGCCTCATCTCCACCAAGCATGACGCCGCCCCCGTCCTCGCCTTTGTACGTGACACAGGTCGCTTTCCCCGTTACGCTCTATAAACCTCCTTTCCCTACTTTACTTACTTTCTTATCCCACTAGATATTATTAGCATACCGAGTTTCCTTTTATCAACGCCACGACCACAACCATACATATACTTATCATACCTCCCTCTGCGCATACCCCTGCCCCCCCTCCGAGAACGCCACCTACCTATGACTTCTGCTATGCCAGCTAGATACATTCCTGTACTCAGTCAAAGTGCGACATGGGCCCCAAGGGGCCCGCAGCACTATAATGGAAATTGAATTGAATTGAATTGAATTGAACTTGCACAAGGATTACAGTCTGATGGGACACCCAAAATAAGATTGGTCTCGGAGAAATAAATGTCTACAGATATAGTGAATCTGAGCCGGCCAATCACAGCTTTGAGGTGAAGTCCACTGGATCTCCAAGAACTTTGAGTGAATCAGGAGGGAACTGTGTATATTGAACAAGATCAAGAGCAAAAAGTCCTTATCAGTACAAGAACATCACTTGGGACAGCGTCACACCATGTTGGCTAAACCGGTTACCAAAATTGGCACGTCAGTAGTATTCGTCTCGGAGGGCTGCAAAGGCCCTGTCTTTGACTCTATCAGATTTGGCGTGTCAGACCATACTGAGGGCGCAGTGTTCGATGTGCGAGAAAAATCTGTGCTGTGGCTTGAGGAGTTGAGCCAAATCAGGAAGTGTGATATGACAACCCCAATGCAACTTGTTCAGTCCAAACTGCCCATTTGTGAGTGCTCATCTCATTCAGACATATAATGGACTGTCATAATCACTTGGCATAGTCTCCCACTTCAGTATAACAAGTTTGACTGCAATCTGTGATAGTACAAAGGCTCCAGTGTGTAAATTAGTGGCAGTTCAATTTCGGTTGTGATCACTTTTGACAATGATTGTATTTCTGGAATATCCCTTCGCCCAATAAATGTAACCTCTTAATACAGTACACTGGACCGGTTTCTCTGTGTATTGAAAAAAAATTCCGAGAGCAATTTGTGCTCAGGAAGGGCAGAAATGCTGTCTGTCCATCAGATCACCATGTCCCATCAGATGGTACGAGGCTGTATAGTGTTTGAGTTGTTTATCGAACCACGTATTCAGTTACAAGGTTTGGTTTGTGGTTATTTCACCACCAGCCCCATAGTCACTGTTTCAATGTTACATTGAAGCTGTCACTCTTCATCACTAGGGCTGGCAACTGTAACTGTGAAGCACGGAATACGGTTATGGAGCCGTGCCGTGGAGCTCCTCAGACTTTTGCATGCGGCACGGACATGACACGGGAGCGAGCCGTGTGGACCGTGCAGTGACACGACCGTCTTTTTATGCTGTTTTACAGCTGTAATGGCTACATGGAGCCCCATGGTCTCCGTACCGTGTGCAGGAGTACCCTGTCACCACCCGGGCCATAATAAGATGGCCGTTGAGGAAGAACGGAGCTCTTCGCTGGTAAACAGCAAGATGGGTCGGTCGTCCGGAATATGGGGGGTACGGGTGAAGCAGAAAGTCGGTAGATAGGTCCCGAAATGTTGTAGACACGTAAAATGGAAAATGAGTGTAAAATGGAGAAAGTGGTGTGTAGGGTCAGATTACGGGACTGGCTCGATAGGACTCATTTGGGGCGATAATCTAGGGCTCGGGTGGATTGTGTTCACTGGCAGCGTGCTCACGGTGGAGCACTCTGGTCGCTGGCCGCGTCGGTCGTGGTGGTTCGTGGGTAAGAAGATGATAATTTCTCATGTGTACGTACGAAACAAAGAACCGTTCCGAAGACCGGTGTACCGTAAGGTAAGTACAGAAACATAACATAGAAGGGAGGCGACCTGTGGTCCATCCTACCCTTCCACAGTGGGGGGAACTATAATCTCGACCTCGAGATGGCTCGAAATAAAGGAAGGGATGGACCGCAACTCGGAAACTGGTAAATGTAAAGGAAGTAAATATGTAATCAAGTAGAAGATAAATGAGAGATGCGCATGAAGACAGGCCGAATACGCTGTCGTAAGCTCGAAGGATCCTCTGCACTCAGGCGATTGAGGAGGATAAGGATGGCACGAAGCTGCATTCGGATCACGCTGTTGAGCATGGATTCCAAAAGTACGAGCAGGATTGTAGTTCACGTGCGATCAAACGATGGGCTTGGGTGTGGAATCTGCGTGAAGGGAACATGCTCGGGCTCAGGTTCTGCATGACCGACGGGAGGAATCGCATGGGGGGAACGTGAGTTGAACTCGCGCGAGGGAGATGGAACGTGATCACGAGGCTCAACAGACACGGGATGCGGCGGAATGGGCGCGGCACAGGGTGCAGGCGGTGATTTGGAAGGTTCGAGCACGAAGCGTGTGGGATTACGAAGACGCGAGATAATATGTGCGGCAACACCGCCCGGGTGGCGTTGTGAGGTCTCCGAGCGTGCTACGCATCGCTCGTCGCCTCATGGCCCCTGCGAACCATCTGCACGAGTAACGGGACGAGCTCGGACGTACGCGACGGATCTTCCTAAATGGGATTCTACGTTACCGAAAGCAGCTTCCGAACGAGACCACCGCTCTCCCCACATCCGCATTGTATTGTCTCCCCCGCCGTTCTGGGCTCGCTCCTGCACATCGTCACACGGATACGACTCGTACGCCACGATCCACGGGTTCCTACGACGTGACCTTCTGCACCCAACGAACCGGCGCTCCTCGTACCGCGCGCTGCGCTCGTCGCGTCCACCAGCAGGATACGACCGGTCCCCCGGCGCGTGGACAACGTTCCCTCGCTTCCGTTGCCTGACGCTCTCCCACGCCGGACGGACCTACTGCGTGCCTGACGCCGACCCATCGGACGAGGCAGAGGATATCCCGACACAGCCCTTCCCCACTTCGCACGGCGCATCGACTAGCCGAGAGGAGACCATCCGTTTCTCCCCCTTCCTGAGCACTCGAGCACCCACCGATGCAATTACCATCCGTGCCCTGGAGCTCCAGACGTATTCCGAGGTCGTTTGGCCTCGCAGTGCCTCGCACGCACCCAGAGACGATCGGTCTCCTCAGCAGAGGCGTCCGTTCTCCTGCCGTATGTGCACCCCGAAACGCCTCATGACGTCCCCCACCCCCCTGGAAACATCTGCGTCCCGCATGGCACCTCTGGAAACATGGGAAGTCGTCGAGGAGGTATAAAAGGGAGCGCATGAAGTAGGAGTAGTCAGTACCTTCCGGCCTGCAGAAGTAGTCTTCGGGGTGTTTCCCCCACTTCCTGTACCGTTCTCAAGCCCAATCTAAAGGGGTACTCCCAGCCTTCCCCGACCTCGTACCTCTCGTGCACCCTCCTCCTTGCCCACTGCCAGAGGCAGGCCACACATCTTACATTCGCTCGCTCATCAGCGTCTCACCTCTCACACCTCCATCAGCAGGGTCCCTCCTCACCGGACCCGGTGTCACCATTCCAGGCTTCCTCGATTAGGATCACCGTTCTCGCGAGCCTCGCTCTGTAGAAAACAGGCCCGGAGAGAAGCCATCACATATAAATCGCCGTCCATAGCCAACGAGACCAACCGTCTCGCCGTCGACCGAACGACATCGGTGTCATCGTCCGTGCGACACACATCGCATCTCCAGCGCTGGTTCTAAGGGGAAGAGCGCACGAAGGAAAGCGGGCAGGGCAACGCATTTAGGGTTCCAGTACTCTCGTACGGGGAGCCAGGTTTAGGCATTTCACACCTTCTTTACCGTTTCCACTAACAACAGGTCCGTCGCGCGCGTCCACACCTAGGAGACGAACGGTCTCCACGATCCCCCGTTCACACACACACCACACACCTATCATTCATACAAGGCCGATTCGCGCACCGACCTTCCGCTCTATCATTCGACTATATCTTCCCCTCTAGAGGACGAACGTACTCGAATTCGAATCACATATCTTTCGATACCGACACCACGGTCCTTATCACAGCGTGTCATTGGCAGCGGTGAACCATCGATTGAAACGAGGCACCCGTGTTCGTTGATCTTCGCTAGCGATCTGCGCAGAAGAACGGCGGTGCGCGGGCAAACTCGGGATGCATACCCATCGTACCACACACAAAGCAGCGGCGTGAACGAGGTTTGGGCACTGGATCGCGCGCTAGCTTGGGATCGATCGGCGCGGAACGGCGCTGCTCGAGGTGCAGAGATCAAGGATGATCGGCGAAGTGGACTCGGCGCTCTCCGGGTGACGTGAAACTCGGCTCGGAAGTGAGCGTGCCTCGTGGCGTGACGTGGCGAGCGTGCGGGTGCATGGCGGACAGCAGGAAGGAACACAGGGACCAACGACGAAGTGGGGTTGAAGTAGATGAGAAGAATGACACACGGACGGCACGAGTGACCCAGGAAAGGTCCGGTAGAAGAACCTTCCCTCGCGGTGAGCTCCACTGAGGAAGAACAGAGTTCTTCGCTGGTAAACAGCAAGATGGGTCGGTCGTCCGGAATATGGGGGTACGGGTGAAGCAGAAAGTCGGTAGATAGGTCCCGAAATGTCGTAGACACGTAAAATGGAAAATGAGTGTAAAATGGAGAAAGTGGCGTGTAGGGTCAGAGTACGGGACTGGCTCGATAGGACTCGTTTGGGGCGATAATCTAGGGCTCGGGTGGATTGTGTTCACTGGCAGCGTGCTCACGGTGGAGCACTCTGGTCACTGGCCGCGTCGGTCGTGGTGGTTCGTGGGTAAGAAGATGATAATTTCCCATGTGTACGTACGAAACAAAGAACCGTTCCGAAGACCGGTGTACTGTAAGGTAAGTACAGAAACATAACATAGAAGGGAGGTGACCTGCGGTCCATCCTACCCTTCCACACCGTGGCCATATACGGCATGGTTGCCAGCCCTATTCATCACTTCACTTCACTTCACTTCACTTCACTCTCTTTATAAAATTACAAGCGGCTGCTCGGCCGCTTTGCGGCCTCGCATCCCCTTCCTCTGGCGTGAACTGGAACTGTAACAGAGATGGATTGTGCCTGAAAAATCTAATCAACATAAATTCAACTCAGGGACTGAGCATTCAAGACGACCCATTTTACTGGACTTGCCGAGGCCGTACATGTTGAGTGATGATGGGATCTTACGCGGCCCCGGCAGGCACGGCATGAGTGGAAACAGAGAGCCCGACGAAAAAGGTTAGAGCGGATGGCGGAGTTTAAAAAGGCTTCGGACACCCTCAATTTTAAAAAGAGGGTGAAGGCTCTCTGTCTGTCTGAAGCCGTATCTCCATTTGTAAACTTATGCGGTCATCTGACAGGCATCGCTTATTTATAAAGTGGGAGCCGGTGCGAAGCGCTGGCGAGCGCTTGTCTTTTTTAGCACAGGCACCAATCTCGGTTGCAGTCTAGCTCCGACGGATTAACGGCACTCGTAGTAAAACTGCCACGAGGATGCAATCCGTCCATCTTGCTTTGCTCTTGTCTGCCTCCACTGCAGCAACTTGTCCTTCTTCCTGTGTGTGGACACGGTCGATACGATCTCCACCGAGTCAGAAATAATACCTTGTTCACCCGTTTCCCCAGGTTGGGCAATAGAGACAAACGCCACTCATAATTTGGATCCGATCTGGGTTTCTAACGATTAGCTCCAATAATGCCTTCGGGAACACTGAATAATTACTACATCAACCACGTCTCTGGTACGTAGAACTCGTCTCAGAAACAACAGAAAGAATGATTTCGCGTAGGAGGTACAGGAGGCGCTGGTGGAAGGGGCGGTCGGGAGGGTGGTGGTGGAGGCGCCGGGCACGGGCCGAGTTTTCAAGCAGAAACGATTGTGATT